>CAUYQG010160780.1:0-16615 GCA_963574415.1 Tarsius wallacei | reverse complement strand
AGCCTCCCAAAGTGCTGGGATTACAGGTTGAGCCACTGTGCCTGGCCTACATTTTCATTTTTATGTTAATTTTCTGGTTAGGCTTGTTATGGCTGGACCTAGGGAAGCAATGGAGAAGAGGACAAAGGCCCTGCCCTCTGGAAGTGTGTGTGTCATAAGGGAAGCAGGTCTCAGCTACCAGTAGGCTCTGTCACTCCCAGGCTCCCTACAACTTTTTAGGTCCAGCCTCTCCTCCTCTTTCCTGTCCTCTGATTAAATGAGCTGCTCAGAGTGACACCTGGTTGGTAGCAAGTTGGGCCCAGAAAGCAAGGGTCTGGATGGTGGGGTGACTTCCTTTCCACACATCCACCCCTCTGGGTAATCAAGTGTTAGAATCTGGCACTGCCACAAGCCCCAGTGTGGCCCCAGGGCCTTGGCTTATCAGGTAAACCCAGTTCCAATGAATATCAAAGGCAGTCTCCAATGGGGGGCAGGTGGTTCGGCAAAGAACATCCAGTCAGCTGGGAGAGAGGGGGAGAGAGGCCGTTCTCCCATTCTGACTGCTCCTCCTTCGGCCTTCATCACCCCCACTATCCCTCCACTCCTCACTGGTTCTGAGCCCTGAGCCCCTCCTCTGGGTTCCCCCAGCACCCTGAGCTCTGCCTTACTCTCCGGGTCAGGTGCTTCAGCAAGAGGCAAGGGCTTCTCAGTGTTGCTCAGGACGGGGAAAGAATGTGACTCTGGCCCAGCCCCTAACCCAGAGAGATGTGGTTAAGTAAGGTCTCCTCCACATTCGTGTCCGCCTGGAACCTCAGATTGTGACCTTATCTGGAAACAGGGTTCTTGTAGATGTACGTAAAGTAAGAATCCAGACAAGATAACACCAGAGGAGGGTGGGTTGGACAGAAAAGGATTCACGCAGACCCACGGAGAAGACGCTGTGAAGACGGGCGTGGGCAGAGTTAAAGTCACCCGGCCACAGGCTCAAGATCGACCAGGGACACCAGAAGCTTCCAGAGGCAGGGAGGGGTGAGGAGGGCTCCCTGGAGCCTGGAGGGAGCACAGCCTTGCTGACACCCAGATGTCAGGCTTCCAGCCTCCAGCACCTCCAGCAAACACATTCTCCATTGTTTAAAGTCATGAAGGTAGTGGTAGTTTGTCCTGGAAGTCTTAGCGCACGAATGCAAGGATCTTCCCACCCCAGGGAGCTTCCCTGCTCAGGCCATAACTTCAGCTGGTAATGGCAGGATAAATAAATTTGATAGGGAGCTCTGAGATAGTGGATGCCCAGGGCAGATGAGGGACAGAGTGTGATGTGTGATCGAGCACATGCTCCTGTTCGTTAAAGCAGACTGCTCACTTTGCAAAGTTTGTTGCAGGATGGCAAAACCCTCTGTGGAAATCAGGTGACCAAGACTCATCACTAAAAGTGAACTCAAGCTGGGCCCAGTGGCTCACGCCTTTAATCACAGTACTTTGGGAGGCTGAGGTGAGAGGATTGCCTGAGCTCACAGGTTCGAGATCAGCCTGGGCAACTTGGTGAGACCTCATCTCCACAATAAATCAAAATATTATCCGGGCGTGATGGCACGCACCTGTAGTCCAGCTACTTGGAAGTCTGAGGGGGAAGGACCCCCTGAGCCCTGCAGGTCGAGGCTGCGGTGGCCGTGAGCATGCTACTGCACTCCAGCCTGGGCAACAGAGTGAGACTCCAACTCAAAAAAAAAAAAGTGAACTCAGAGCCTTCATGAGCAAGTAGCCTAAGATGGGGGTGCTCACAGACTGAGACAGTCAGGCATGTTTCAACGCAGGGAGAGTGTCAGACACAGGATGGAGACCAGGCAGGAAGTGGGCCTAGGCGGTCTTTGAGGATGTTCTCTCACTCCCTGGTTAAGGCGATCCTCGACTCCTCTGTAAAGAGAGGAGACATCTGTGCACAGACTGACATGTATTTACTGAGCACCTGTTATGTGCCAGGATCAGATACAGCTGGAATATTGGAGGGACAAATGTGGTCTTATCCTCAAAGAGCTGGTAATAATCTAACAGTTGGAATACTTTTGCTGCAAGGAGCAGCAAACTCACAAGCTGACTTAATAAAAGGAATGTATTATTCTCAGTAATTAGCCAGAAATGTGGGGCTTCCACCACCATTTGGTCAGGATCCCACTCAGTGTCCTTGTGATTCTCTTGGGCTTCCCTCTTCTTTTTTTTTAGAGATGAAGTCTCACCACGCTGCCCAGGTTGATCTCAAACCCATGGGCTCAGGCAATCCTCTCACCTCAGTCTCCCAAAGTGCTGGGATTATAAGCGTGAGCCACCGCGCCCAGCCGTGCCTCCCCTTCTGTGCACCAATTCCAGCCTAGGGTCTACTTTTTTGTTCATGTTTGCAAGATGGCTACCAATAGGTTCTGCAACTACCTGCTTTCCATTGTAGGGGCGGGATAGGGGTTTCTCCTGCAATCTGTGAATCCATGCCCATCTCTGACTCAATCATAAGGCAAAGGAAATCATATCTCCCACCTGGTTCAGACCAGTGCTACTCTTAGTGTGGCCTGCATGCCAGCAGTATCAAAGTGCCCGCATTCTATGCATGTCAGTGATAGAAAGCATGAAGCAGTTGGATTATTGCGTAATGCTCAAGGAAATTCACAGCCTAAGTGAAATGTTACAGGAGCTATAAAAATGTGATTTGGGCTGGGCATGGTGGCTCACGCCTATAATCCCAGCACTTTGGGAGGTCGAGGTGAGAGGATTGTCTGAACCCAAGGGGTTCGAGACCAGTCTGGGCAACTTGGCAAGATCTCATCTCAACAATAAATCAAGAAAAATTAACCGGGTGTGATGGCGCATGCCTGTGGTTTCAGCTACTTGGAAGACTGAGGTGGAAGGATTGCCTGAGCCCAGCAGGTCCAGGCTGCAGTGGCTGTGAGCATGCCACTGCACTCCAGTCTGGGTGACAGAGTAAGACTTCAACTCAAAAAAAGAAAAGAAAAGAAAAGAAAAATAAGTAATTGTTGGCATTATTTTTACTGGCCTCATATAATATGATTTGGATGTCACTCATTTTATATGTATACTTATACATATATATGTATATATGTGTGTGTGTGTGTGTGTGTGTGTGTGTGTGTATTCCTCTTTTTATTCATATGGCAAAAATTACATTTTTGATTAATAAATAGTATATTTTATTTGCTAGTGGTAAGTTGGTGTTAACTTTAAAGTATGTAGGCCGGGCATGGTGACACATTCCTGTAATCCTAGCACTTTGGGAGGCCAAGGCAAGAGGATTGCCTGATCCCAGGGGTTCAAGACCAGCTTGGGCAACTTGGTGAGAACTCATCTTGACAATAAATCAAGAAAAATTAGCTGGGCATGGTGGCGAATGCCTGTAGTTCCAGCTACATGTAAGAGTGAGCTGGAAGGATCACCTGAGCCCAACGGGTCATGAACGTGCCACTGCACTCCAGCCTGGGCAACAGCGAAATAAATGCATATGTATATAAAATAAAATATGCAAAAATTGTAATATACTCGGGTGAAATATTTTTATCTGTTGCTGTTTACACTTTCTTATTATTTCTGGCTGTAATTTGCATCGTTTACTTTAAATTGATGGGGAGAACGGAACTAGGACAATGTGTTGTCTCTAATCTGAGAAAGAAAGCATCCATCAAGTATGATGCCAGCTGTGTGCTTCTTATAAACGACTTAAAGGTTGAGAAAATGTTCTGATGTTATTGTTTTATTTTCAAGTATTGTTGGACTTCTTCAAATATTTTTTATACTGATGGGATAATCTGGCTATTTTTGAAATTCATTCCATTTATGGTATATTACAATATTGTTCTTCTGGATTAAAACTCTTTTTTTACCCATTGTCAGATGGGTAAGGTGCCCATGTCATAACAAGGCTTATGGGTGGCACATCTCTCTCTCTCTTCCTTCTTTTCTTTCTTTCTTTTTTTTTTTTTCTTTGAGTTGCAGTCACTCCATCGCCCAGGCTGGAGTGCAGTGGCATGATCATGGCCATCCCAGCATCAACCTGCTGGGCTCCAGCGATCCTTCCACCTCAGCCTTCCCAGGAGCCAGAACTACAGGTGCATGCTACCATACCCAGCTCATTTTTTTTATATAGTGTAGAGACAAGGTCTCACCATGTTGCCCAGGCCAGTCTCGAACCTGCAGCCTCAGGCAGTCCTCTCGCCTCGGCCTCCCTAAGTGCTGGGATAACAAGCTGAGCCACCAAGCCCGGCCATGGCACATTTCACACATGTGCTTGTGAACCCCCAGTCATTACGCCAAATGAACCACAAAAGAATCTAAAACTCTTGATAATAAACATAAGTCTGTTTGGATTTAAGAAAAAAGAGAGAAACGCCAATCCTCAGGATCAGAAACTGTCAGCAACTCTGGAGGGCGGGGTTTAGCAATCTGTGATTGACAAGCCCTCCGGGTGGTTCTGATCAGGCTGCAGATTCACTAATCAGATTCCGTGTGTGGCAAAGGTGGGAAGGTCACTCTGTCGCCCAGGCTGGAGAGCAGGAGCACGCTCCCGGCCACCGCAGCCTCGACCTGTTGGGCTCCAGCGATGCTTCCGCCTCAGCCTTCCAAGCAGCTGGAACCACAGGCACGTGCCACCACTCAAGTCTCATTAGCAGGGCATGGTGGCGTGCGCCTGTCTTTCCAGCTACTTGGAAGACTGGGGTGGAAGTGTCGCCTGAGCCCAGCAGGTCGAGGCTGCGGTGGCCGTGAGTGTGCCACTGTACTCCAGCCTGGGCGACAGAGACTCCGATTCAAATAAATAAATAATAAAGGTGAAGTCTCACTCTGTCGCCCAGGTTGGAGTGCAGGGGCACAATCACAGTTCACTACAGCCTCAATCTCCTGGGCTCAGGCGATCCTTCTGCGTCAGCTTCTCTAGTAGTTGGGAGTACAGGCATGCACCACCACACTTGGCCAGTTTTTTTTTTTGAGTTGGAATCTCACTCTGTCACCCAGACTGGAGGGTAGTGGCAAGCTCCTGGCCACCGCAGCCTCAACCTCCTGGGCTCCAGCGATCCTTCTGCCTCAGCCTTCCAAGGAGCTGGAACTACAGGCGTGAGCCACCATGCCTGGTTATTTTTTTGATATATTTTAGAGATAAGGTCTCGCCAAGTTGACCAGGCTGGTCTCGAACCCATGGGCTCAGGCAGTACTCTCACCTCGACCTCCCAAAGTGCTGGGATTATAGGCGTGAGCCACCACATTGGGCCCTTATTTCTAGTTCTTTACATAGTTATACTTATGTGATTATTTTTATATAATGTGTGTATGCCCATGTCCTTTGTTCACTAATATATCTCCAATGCCTAACATATAGCACATGTTCCATAAATATAGATTGGAAAGAAAGAAGGAAGGAGGGAAGGAAATGGTAAAAGCTTCTAGGTGTTGTGACACAGAGATGGTGAATTGGTTTTAACCAATGACACTGTCATACTCAGATTTTTATAGGAAGAATAAGAAAAAGCAAAATTTTACTTTTACTTGTGTATATTACATGTTACAAATGATTACAAATAGGAACATATAATCTCTGGGAGTTGAAGACAAATATATATACATATATATCCAGAAAGAAAGCTATTTAATACAAGTTTGCTAATAAAATAAGTCAGCAAATGGCTGACATGTATCTACATAATTTGTCTTAAAGTTTATCATTTCTTTTCCTACTAGTATTGTTTTTGGTGTTACCCTATATCTGATATTGCTGGAACATATACAGAGGAGCCCACTTAAAATCAACGCTAATTTATTTCTAATTATATATATATTGTATATATGTATTTTTTTTTTTTAGTCTGAGTCTCACTGTGACACCCGGGCTGGAGTGCAGTGGCATGCTCATGGACACCACAGCCTCAACCTGCTGGGCTCAGGCGATCCTTCTGCCTCAGCCTTCCAAGTAGCTGGAACTATAGGCACGCACCACCACACCCGGCTAATTTTTTTATTTATTGTAGAGACAAGGTCTCACCATGTTACCCATGCTGGTCTCGTACTCCTGGACTCAGGCAATCTTCTCGCCTCGGCCTCCCAAAATGCTGGGATTATAGGCATGAGCCACCACTCCTGGCTTTCTAATTATATTCTATACCAGGGCAATGGTCTAGACAGAATCACTTGACTGCTTGAAAAAAATGCTTTACACAAACATAGAATCAGACATAATGGGATTCTGAAAGCTGTGTCCATGGGCAAAATATTGCCAAGGACTTCCTCGGTTGTTCCCAAATTTCAGGCTACAAAAGAATCCCCTGGAGAGGGTGTTCAAAATGCTGATTCCTGTGCCTCGCTCCAGCCCACCCCATCAAATTATGGCTTGGAAGACATAGACTGGGGATTTGGGGATTCTGCACTCGTAGTAACCAACCCTGGAGGCCCAAGGACCGCACGTAAGATCCACCAACTTATCCCAAAAGTTTTTGCGATTAAAAAAGTCAGTCTTGGAAGCATTGCCGGAACCCAGCAGGTCGAGGCTGCAGGGGCCGTGAGCCTGCCCCTGCACTTCAGCCTGGGTGATAGAGTGAGACTCCGAATCAAGAAAAGAAAAAAAAGAGTCAGTCTTTTTCAGCCTCTCGCTGCCTGGTGTGTGTTGAGGTATAAGGCGGCTGACCTCAAAATGACTGACCGATCTGTCAACACAATTCCCGGGAAAGATGCTCCCCTCTGCACTTTATTTCGATGTGATGGCATGAAGGGAGATTCTCTCACAGATTACGCCTCCAGGGCCACATCGGACAGGGAGAGAATGGGAGTGTGACTTACAGATCACCTTGCCCTTTCAACATCTAATGGCCCAACCCAGCACTGACCCTGGGCTTCTGTCGCAAAAAGCATTTGAGAGGATTTAGGAAAGCTGACAGAGGTACAAAGGAGAAAAATCAGCTCTGCTGAAATGTTGTAGTAACTGTTGGGCAGAGTGAGATCTTTTAGGGGCAACATTCTTCTTCCCTCTTCCATTTCTTCATCACCATCACTGCCATCATTGTTATCAACAACAGCAACTAATAGTGTGTACCTTAGACTTATTATAAGAAAGAGACCATGAGGTCTCTTTTTTCCATTCCTAGGCCTTTGGGCAAAAGGATTTTATCTAGCAGTCCCCAAAGGTATCGAAGTTTTTTGCTGGTTTTTTTTTTTTTTTTTTAGTCTGCATCTCACTTTGTCGCCCAGGCTGGAGGGCAGTGGAACACTCACGGCCACCAAGCATCAACCTGCTGGGCTTGGGCAATCCTTCCGCCTCAGTCTTCCAAGTAGCTGGAGCTGCAGGCGTGCTCTACCATGCCCACCTTATTTTTGATTTATTGTAGAAACGAGGTCTCACCAAGTTGCCCAGGCTAGTCTCAAACCCCTGAGCTAAGGCAATCCTCTTGCCTCGACCTCCCAAAGTGCTGGGATGACAGGCTTAAGCCACCATGCCCGGCCCAAAATTATTTTTTTAATATCTTCACTGAATGGTTTCTCCTTTTCATGGACTTCAACATCCCTTAATTTCCATTCACCTGAAGATCTATCATCATCGCACCCATATTTTCATTTTTATTTTTTATTTCTAGAGATGGGGTCTTATTTTATTGCCCAGGTTGGTTTCAAACTCCAGGGCTCAAGCAATTCCACCACTTAGCCTCCCAAAGTGCTGTGATTACAGGCATGAGCCACCATGCCTGGCCATCATATTTTTATAATCAATTCGTGCTAATGTAGATTTATTGCAGGTTCCTGCTATTTCAAGCACTTTCATAATGAACCATGCCATGCGTGTCTTCGCACAGGTGAGTGATCATTGCTGCAAGACAAATACCTACAAAGTGTAATTGCCAGGTCAAAGGGTACAGCTAAGTAAATTTTTGGCAGGTATTACCTCCAGTTGCCTTCAAAAAGGTTATGACAGTTTATATTTGTAACAATAGCATATGAGCAAATGTCTGTTTACTCATGTCAGTACTTGAAATAATATTTTAAACTTTTTTTGACACTCTGTTAAGTGAAAAATTAAAGCATATAATTTGCATTCCTTTGATCTGCTATGATGAGTTTATTGGTCATTTGTGTATTTATACTGTGAAATGCCTAATCTTTTGCTAAACACATGAGAAGATTAAAATTATGATTATTATTTTATTTATTTATTTTTGAATCGGAGTCTCACTCTGTCACCCAGACTGGCGCTAGAGTACAGTGGCATGCTCACAGCCACCACAGCCTCGACCCGCTGGACTCAGGCGATCCTTCTGTCTCAGCCTTCCAAGTAGCTGGAACTACAGGTGGGCCCTACCACGACTGGCTTATTTTTTTATTTAATGTAGAGACGAGGTCTCACCAAGTAGCCTAGGCTGGTCTTGAACTAAGGCAATCCTCTCGCCTCGGTCTCCCAAAGTGCTGGGATTACAGGCTTGAGCCACCGTGCCTGGCCTAAAATTATTTCTAACAGAGATGAATTTTAGTCCTCTGTTCTACCAGCTGAGTTATTGAAAGGCACACAACAGAGATTGCTTTCTTTTTAATATTTAATTTTTAAAGTAATCGGCCAGTGGCTGTGGTTCCGGCTACTTGGAAGGTTGAGGCGGAAGGATCACCTGAGCCCAGCAAGTCAACACTGGGGTGGCCGTGGCTGGGGTGGCCATGAGTGTGCCACGGCACTCCAGCCTGGGCGACAGAGTGAGACTCCAACTCAAATAATAATAATAATAATAATAATGATAATCAGCCAGGTGCAGTGCCTCATGCCTGTAATTTCAGTACTCTAGGAGGCCAAGATGGGAGAATCACTTGAGGTCAGGAGTTTGAGACCAGCCTAGGCAACATAGTGAGACATTGTCTTTACAAAAAATCAGAAAACTACCTGGGTATGGTGGCACAGGCCTGTGGTCCGAGCTGCTCGGGAGGCTGAGGCAGGATTGCCTGAGCCCAGGAGTTTGAGGCTGCAGTAAGCCATGCTCATGCCCCTGCACTCCAACCTGAGAGACAGAGACTCTGAGCAGTTCTCCCAGCACTTTGGGAGGCCAAGGCAAGAGAATTACTTGAGCCCAGGAGTTCGAGACCAGCCTGTGCAACATAGTGAGACTGCATCGCTACAAAAAATAAATTAGCCTGGTGTAGTGGCACACACCTGCAGTCCCAGCTATGTAGAGGCGGAGGCAGAAGGATCACTTGAGGCCAGGAGTTCTAGACCAGCCTGGACAACATCGTAAGACCCTGTCTTTACCGCCCCTCCCCAAAAAAAAGAAAGAAGGAGGGAGAGAGAGAGATGTGGGGGAGTATTCGAGGGAGCAGGGCTTTGCTCTGAATTGTCTGCTGTTGAGAAGCAGATGTAACTCTGTGATTGGGTATCTTAATAATTCTTGTTTGTAAGGCGGGAGAAATAAGTCAAGGTTAAAGAAGCAGCTGTCACCATAAGCTAGACAAGCTGTTTGGTCTTTTTTGTGTCTGTCTTGGACATTGTTCATGTTTTATCTGTGTTGAGACGTGTATGGAGAAATCTTGTTTTTGCCTTTGTACACCATGGTCACGGTGGTTTTGTCTGATGTTGAATTTCTGTGAAATTGTTTAAGATCGATGGGGGAACACCACAACCTAGCTGTGGGTGCCAGCTTTATCTTTCTCAGGGAATTTCAGAACACTTTAAAATAAGGACTATTGGCCGGGCGTGGTGGCTCACGCCTGTCATCCCAGCACTTTGGGAGGCCGAGGCGAGAGAATTGCCTGAGCCCGTGGCATGGAGACCAGCCCAGGCAACTTGGTGAGAGCTCGTCTCTACAATAAATCAAAAAATTAGCCGGGCATGGTAGCGCGTGCCCGTAGTTCTGGCTACTTGGAAGGCTGGGGCGGAAGGATTGTCTGAGCTCAGCAGGTTGACGCTGAGGTGACCATGAGTAAGCTGCTGCACTCCAGCCTGGGCAACAGAGTGAGACTCTTGACTCAAAAAAAAAAAGAAAAGAAAAATAATAATAATAAAATAAAACACTATCCCCCAAATTCCAGTATGTAGTTTGCTACCTTGAGAGACCTCTTTTTTTGGGGTGGGGGTTGGACTCTCACTCCATTGCCAGTCTGGAGTGCAGTGGCACACTCACGGCCACCCCAGCATCAACCTGCCAGCTCCAGCGATCCTCTGCCTCAGCCTTCCATGCAGACGGAACTAGAGGCGCAAGCTACCATGCCCGGTTATTTTTTGATTTATTGTAGAGACGAGGTCTCGCCAAGGTTCCCGGGCTGGTCTCGAACCCGTGGGCTCAGGCAATCCCCTCGCCTCACCCTCCCAAAGTGCTGGGATGACAGGCCGAGCCACCGAGCCCAGCAAGTTCTTTCTCTTTCTTACCAGGTTTCCAGAGACCATCTGACTTGTTGGTTGAGAGTATGACCTCTGACTTCAAGCAGCTGACGCTGGAATTCTATTCCTGTCACTTCTTAGCCATGTGTGACCCTGAGCAAGTGATTTGTTGTGATGGTTAATTTTATGTGTCAATGAGGTTGGGCTAAGGGGTGCCTAGATAGCTAATAAAACACTGGATATTTCTGGGTATGTCTATGAGAGTGTTTCTAGAAGAATTTAGCATTTGAATCGGTGGACTATGTGAAGGAGATTGCCGTCACCAATTTGGGCAGACACCAGTGAATCCATCGAAGATTCAAGTAGGACAAAAAGGCAGAGGAAGGACAAATTTGCTCGCTCTCTCTCTCTGTGTTGGAACATTCATCTTCTCGTTCGTGGACACTGGCTCTCCTAGCTCTCAGGCCTTTGGACTCAGACTCAATGACCCCACCAGTTTTCCTGGTTCTCCAGCACGCAAATGGTAAAGCATGGCTTCTTGGCCTCTATAAACATGAGAGTCAATTCCTATAATCAGTCTTCTTCTTCTTTTTTTTTTTTGAGTCAGAGTCCCACTCTGTCACCCAGACTGGAGTACGGTGGCATGCTCCCGGCCACCGCACCCTCTACCTGCTGGGCTCAGCCAGTCCTTCTGCCTCAGCCTTCTAAAGAGCCAAAACCACAGGGGCATGCCACCACGCCCCACTATTTTTTTTTTAGTTGTAGCAACCAGATCTTGCCAATTTGCCCAGGCTGGTCTTGAACCCCTGGGCTCAGGCAATCCTCTCGCCTCCACCGCCCAAAGTGATGAGATTATAGGCATGAGCCACAGCTCAGTTAAATCTTCTTGTATATGCTTGTGTATGTATACACACACACACACACACACACACACACACACACACACACACACACATACATCATTGGGTTCTGTTCTCTGGAGAACTCTGACTGATACATAGATCCTTTCTGTGCCTGATTTACAAAATGGAAAGAATGAAAAGAACCTGTATTTTACAGTTAGGGTAATACTTAAATGAAATATATCCACATAAAACTGCTCTGTTGTTAGCATTACCACCGAATATGTAGACAGTTCTCAGGTTCCTGGTGGTTGTAGGCAGCTTTGGCTGTTGCCATTTCTTCTCTGTTCTCTCCTTTCCTGTCTGTGCTGCATGCCCTTTCTTCATGTTGCTGTCATGTGACATGTTCCACACCCATTCTCGTTGCTGTGTCTGTGCTGTTGACAGGCTTTGGGCTGAGCAGGGCCTTCAACAACTGGGTTGTACGCCATCCTCCGGCAGGGCAGGCCTTTTCATCCCCTCTTTGCCACCTTCAGGAGGAAACTGAAGGAGGGTAAAGTAACTCACCCCAGGACACATGGTTTGTAAGGGGTAGAGCTGTGTTCAAGTGCAACATAATCTGCCTCTCAAACTCTTCCCTGTCTGCATGTGGCCTCCCCGTGAAAGTCCGCCTGCACTGAAAGTCTTCAATCCTGTCCTGTCTTTCCAGCCCGGTCTTCCAAAATCCCCCATGCAACCAAAAAGCACAACTGCAGGTCAGTGCGCACAGGTCTGGTCTGGCAGCCTCGGAGCAGGTCAAGAGGAAAAAGGAAGTTCAGTTCTTTTGGGGGAAGCAGAACAATTCATAACTAAATGAAGACATAGAAGTGGCATCAGTCGAGGAACAGGTGTCTGCTGGAGTGTCTGAGTGCTCAGAGAAAAGGGATGTGGGTGAGCATGAGAGTCAGGATGTAGCGTCCACTGGAGGTCAGCGAGTGGCTGAGCCTTCAGGGATAAACCAGACTTGGACAAGAGAGGGAAGCTCTTCGTTTAAGACTTGATTTCATCGCAGCCTCTTCTCTGCCACTTCACTACCTCTCAATACCAGCGGACACTCACCTGCCTCTGCACTCCCCTGCCTGGGCTTACCTGTGCCTGTCTTCTTCCTTCCTTCTTTCCTTTCTCTCCGTCTCTTTCTTTCGTTTTGTTTTAAGTCGGAGTCTCACTCTGTCACCCACGGCCACTGCAACCTCGACCTGCTGGACTCAGGCGATCCTTCTGCCTCAGCCCTCCAAGTAGCTGGAACTACAGGCGTGCGCTACCACACCTGGCTTTAAATTTTTATTTCAATGGCTTTAGGGGGTACAAATGATTTTTGATCACAGGAATGCATTGCACAGTGAAGAAGTGGTCTGGCCTTTGAGTGTACCCTCCACACCCAGCTGTACACATTCCAGGGGACTTTTCATCCCTGCCCCCTCGCCCTCTCTCTTCTGAGTCTTCAGTGTCCACTTTGCCATTCTTATATATTTTTGCAGTTCCTTAGCTTAGTTCCCCATTTGCAAGGGAGAGCTTGCAGCATTTGGTTTTTTGTTCCTGCATTAATTCACTTGGGATAATGATCTCCAGTTCCATCCAAGTTCTCACAAAAGACATTCTTTCTTCTTCTTTTTTTTTTTTTTTTTTTTGAGTTGGAGTCTCACTCTGTCGCCCAGGCTGCAGTGCAGTGGCACACTCATGGCCACCACAGCCTTGACCTGCTGGGCTCAGGTGACCCATGAGCCTCAGCCTTCCAAGTAACTGGAAACCACAAACACGTGCCACCATGCCCGGCTAATTTTTCTTGATTAATTGCAGAGATGAGGTCTCGCCAGGTTGCCCAGGCTGGTCTTGAACTCATGGGCTCAGGCGATCCTCTCACCTTGGCCTCTCATAGTGCTGGGATTATAGGCGTGAGCCACGGCACCCAGCCTGCACTGTTTTTCATAGAAGTTAAACACTTTGCATTCCTACCAAAGCATTCCCTTTTCTCTACATCCTTGCCAACACCTTTTGTTGTTTGTTTTATTAATGATGGCCATTCTTACTGGGGTTAAGTGGTATCTCAATGTGATTTTGATTTGCATTCCTCTGATGATGAGTGAGACTGAGTGCTTTTTCATGTGTCTGCTGGCTGCCTGTATATCTTCTTCTTCTTTTTTTTTTTTTGAGCTGGAGTCTCACTCTGTTGCCTAGGCTGGAGTGCAATGGCACTCTCACCACCACTGCAGCCTCGACCTGCCGGGCTTAGGCAATCCTTCTACCTCAGCCTTCCAAGTAGCTGAACTACAGACTCACGCCTCCATGCCAGGCTAACTGTTTATCTTCTTTTGAGAAGTGTCTATTCATGTCTTTTGCCCACTTTTTAATGGGGCTCTTTGTTTTTTTCCCTTCAGCACCTTTGAGTTCCTTGTAGATCCTTCATCTTAGGCCTTTGACAGATATGCAGTTAGCAAATATTTTTTCCCATTCTGTGGGCTGTCTACACACTCTCTTGATGGTTTCTTTTGCTTTGCAGAAGTTTCTCAGTTTGATGAGGTCCTATTTGTCTATCTTATCTCATATGGCATGGGCACTTGGGGTTTTGATCAGGAATTGGTTGCCTGTTCTGATTTCCATAAGGGTGTCTCCTGTGTTTTCTAAGATTCTGGACATTTAAGGTTTTACATTCAGGTCTTTGAGTTTCAATCTCCTGCACGTGGTCAGCTAGTTTTTCCAGCACCATTTACTGAATAGGTCCTCCTCTCCCTGGTGGTTGTTGATGGAGACTTTGTTGAAGATGAGTTGGTTGAGATGTTTGAGTTTTGCTTCCGGAATCTCTATCCTGTTCCATTGGTCTATATGCACGTTCTTGTACCAATACCAGGTTGTTTTGATTATTGTAGCCTTATAATAAAGTTTAAAGTCTGGAGGTATGATACCTCCAGTTTGTTTATTTTGCTAAGGATTGTTTTGGCTATTCGTGATTGCTTATGTTTCCATATGAATTTCAGTATTGTTGTTTCTGGGTCTGAGAAGAATGATGTTGGTAATTTAATGGGTATAACATTGAATCTGTAGACTGCCTCTGGTAAGATAGACATCTTAACAATGTTGATTTTGACCGGGCGTGGTGGCTCAGCCTGTAATCCCAGAACTTTGGGAGGCTGAGACAAGTGGATTACCTGAGACCACGGGTTCGAGACCAAGCCAGGGAACTTGGCGAAATCTCGTCTCTACAATACATTTAAAAAATTAGCCGAGTATGGTAGCACACGCCTGTAGTTCCGACTACTGGGAAGGCTGAGGCAGAAGGATCACCGGAGCCCAGCAGGTTGACGCTGGGGTGGCCGTGAGCGTGCCCCTGCACTCCAGTCTGGGCGATGGAGTGAGACTCCAGCTCAAAAAATAAAAAACAATGTTGATTCTTCCAATCCATGAGTATGGGATATTTTTCCATTTGTTTGTGTCATCTTTGACTTCTCTGAGCAGCATTTTATGGTTTTTCTTGTAAAAATCTTTCAGTTCTCTGGTTAGGAAGATGCCGAGGTATTTCATTTTTTGGGGGGGCTATTTTGAATGGGATTGTGCTTTTTATTTGGTTTGCTGCCTTTTTATTGTTGGTATATAAGAATGTGACTGTTTTTTGCACATTTATTTTGTATCCTGAGACTTTGCCAAAGTCCTTTTTCTTTTTCTTTTTTTTTTTTTTTTTTAGTTGGAGTCTAACAATTTTGCCCAGACTGGAGTGAAGTGGCTGCTCCCGGTCACCGCAGCCTCGACCTGCTGGGCTCCGGCGATCCTTCTGCCTCAGCCTTCCAAGTAGTTGGAACTACAGGCGTGCGCTACCACGCCCGGCTAATTTTTTGATTTATTGTAGAGATGAGGTCTTGCCTGCCCAGGTGGGTCTCGAACCCGTGGGCTCAGGCAATCCACTCACCTCAGCCTCCCAAAGGCGCAGGATTACAGGCTGAGCCACCGAGCCCGGCGCCAAAGTCCTTTTTCAGTGCAAGGGGGTTTTGACAGATTTTCTCGAATTTTCCAGGTATAGGACCATATAACTTGACTTCTTCTTTCCCTATTTGGATACCCCTGACTTCCTTCTCTTTTCTGATTGCTCTAGCTAGGACTTCCAACACTATGTTGAACAGGGGGGTGAGAATGGGCAGCCTTGTCTTGCTCTGATTTTCAGGGAAAATGCTTCCAATTTCTGTCCATTTAGCAATGTGTTGGTTGTGGGCTTATCAAAGATGGCTCTTATTCAGCCTGTAATCCTGCGCTTTGGGAGGCTGAGGTGAGTGGATTGCCTGAGCCCGCGGGTTCGAGACCCGCCTGGGCAACTTGGTGAGACCTCATCTCTACAATAAATCAAAAAATTAGCCAGGCATGGTAGTGCACTCCTGTAATTCCAGCTACTTGGAAGGCTGAGGTAGAAGGATCGCCGGAGCCCAGGAAGTCGAGGCTGCAGTGGCCGGGAGTGGCCGCTGCACTCCAGTCTGGGTGATGGAGTGAGACTCCAACTCAAAAAAAAAAAAAAGATGGCTCTTACTATTTTGAGGTATGTTCCCTCTATACCTAGATGTTCAAGGGTTTTTATCAAGAAGCGATGCTGGATTTCATCAAAAGCTTTTTCTGCATCTAATGATATAATCATGTGGTTCTTGTTTTTACATCTGTTGATCTATTTAATTACATTTATGGTCTTGCGGATGTTGAACCAGCCCTGCATCCTAGGGATGAAGCCTACTTGGTCATGGTGGATGATTTTTGAGATGTGTTGTTGGATCCGATTTGCCAGAATCTTGTTGCATCTATGTTCATCAGGGATATTGGCCTATAGTTCTCTTTCTTTGTTGGATCTTTACTTGGTTTGAGTTGTTAGCATCATAAAATGATTTGGGGAGAGTTCTTTCTCAATCGTCTATAATACTTTCAGCAGGATTCGTATCAGCTCTTCCTTGTATGTTTTGCAGAATTCTGCTGGTAAACCATCTGGTCCAGGGTTTTTGGGGGTTTTTTTGTAGTTAGTTTTTGTGACATTGTCTATTTCCTGGGTTGTTATGGGTCTATTTAGGGTCTCAATTTCTTCTTATTTCAACCAGGGGAGTTTGTCTGATGTCAGAAAGTCCTCCATTTCATTCATTTAGGTTTTCAAGTTTGTTTCCATAGAAGTGTACATAGCAATCTCTGATAATCATTTGATTTCTTCAGGGTCAGTTGTGACTTTATCTTTTGCATTTCTGATTGGGTTTATTTGGATTTTCTCTCTCTTTTTCTTGGTCATTCTGGCTAGGGATCTGTCGAACTTGTTTATCCTTTCGAAGGACCAGCTTTTTGTTTTGTTGATTTTTTTTTCTATTTTATATATATATATATATATATATATTTTTTTTTTTTTTTTTTTTTTTTTTGAGTTGGAGTCTCACTCTGTCACCCAGACTGGAGTGCAGTGGCCACTCCCGGCCACCGCAGCCTC
>CAUYQG010160773.1:0-38831 GCA_963574415.1 Tarsius wallacei | reverse complement strand
GAGGCTGAGGTGAGTGGATTGCCTGAGCCCGCGGGTTCGAGACCCGCCTGGGCAAGTGAGACCTCATCTCTACAATAAATCAAAAAATTAGCCGGGCATGGTAGCGCGCGCCTGTAGTTCCAGCTACTTGGAAGGCTGAGGCGGAAGGATCGCCGGAGCCCAGCAGGTTGAGGCTGCGGTGGCCGGAAGCGGCCACTTCACTCCAGTCTGGGCGACAGTGTTAGACTCCAAATCAAAAAAAAAAAAAAAAAAAAAAAACATAGGAGAAAACAACACTTACTTGCTTAACTGGTATTGGTTATCTTTTTGCAATGATGAACAAAATATCTGAACCAACCTTGCAAATGTACCTAATGCCACTGAATTGCATATATTAAGCTAGTTGACATGGCAAATTTTATGCTGCATGTATTTTATAATAACAAAAATAACCTTAGCACTTTTAATTTTTTAAAGTTTATTTTTTTATTTTGAAGATGTGGGGTGCAATTCAGAATTAGGTATATCTCTCTTTATGTGTCTGACTATTTACATATCTTATATCTCCCACTTCCTTTTTAGATAAATAAACAGCTAACATACTACACATACTTTTCTTAAATTACAAATTGTATTTTAATTTAAATTATTTTCAAGGACTCAGTTAGAAGGCTGAAGGACAATCATGTATTTGAGTAGCCTCTAGTTTTAAGTTAGAATTGTGGGTTTGATAAGGAGGAGTAGATCACCATTTTTCTTTCCTTCTCTCTTATTCTTACTCCCAAATGTCTTTACAACTCAGTGCTGGAAATACATCTGCTACTATGGACTTGGAGTATGGTGGTTGTGCTGTAGTTTTTTAGGACTGGCTAAGATTTCCTGAATACTCAATGACAAAGTGGGTCTTGTGTAAGGTTATGCAGCAAAAACAGCAAATATTACTGAGTACCTATTTATGCAAAGCATATGCAACAAGATGTGGAGGATGAAGCTAGGAACAAGTCAGATACTTTCCCTGACTTACAGTTCTGAGATAGGAAAAGAAAAGGGTAAGAAATGTTCACTACACTAAGAGATGAGAGAAGCTGGGGATTCCCATTTTCAGGTGTGGTAGTCAAAGCTCACTGCAAGAATAGTCACAATCGGTGACCATTTACCTTGGGGCCCCTTTTTGCCTTCAAGACTGATCTGGCGTCTGAAATTTCTACTTCTGAAAAAAATCATTCCTTTGAGTTGTCATTATCTTCAGAAATACTTGTTTAAAGGAATAAGGAAGAATCAGTGCGGTAACATAATAGATCTCATTCCATTCTGGCCCAATGCCTTTAATAGATTTCTAGAAGATGAAAGGTTCCTCAGGAGTATTAATAAGAAAGGTATGAGGGCCGCCTGGGCAACTTGGCGAGACCTCATCTCCACAATAAATCAAAAAATTAGCTGGGCTTGGTAGCGCGCGCCTGTAGTTCCAGCCACTTGGAAGGCTGAGGCGGAAGGATCGATGGAGCCCAGCAGGTCAAGGCTGCGGTGGCCAGGAGCGGCCACTTCACTCCAGTCTGGGCAACGGAGTGAGACTCCAGCTTAAAAAAAAAAAAAAAAAAAGAAAGGTACGAGGAAGACATCCGGAGTCAGATTATAGTTATAATAAAGCTTAGGTAGTGAATGTACAGAATGACATAATCAAAATGATTTTGATAGGTTGGGAGAATGGGCCTGGTAACAACAGGATGGAATAATGTGTGCATAAAAGTGACAGCATTTTTCATCACACAGCTAAACACACACACCTGGTCCAGGAATTGGAGCAGCTGAAGGGCGATCCAGAGGAAACTAGAGCAAGTTGCAGGCCCAGCTGTTGCTTCATGCCAATGAGGTGAACCAGCAGAAATAAGTAGCAACCTATGTGTGCAAAAAAATGGACGCTTCATTATTTCTACCCACTAAATCTCCCACGGGTATCATTCTGTGTCCAACTCTCGTCAGAAATATGCAGGAAAGGGAATTCTGAGATATGTAGTTCAGCCTAGCCAAATTGGCACATTATAAAGGCCACTAAAGGTATGTACTACTGTGATTTCTTTTTTTCTTTTTTGCAAGTGACAGACACAAAAATTATCTAGGGAAAAACAATTTGCAAGATACAGGGATGACTCAAGTAAACTTGGGCAGGAATGCAGCCAGGTCTCTGGAGAGCCTGGAATTAGTCACGGCATACCATTCTGATGCTTTCATTGCTGCTTCTTGGCATAGTTGCTTTATTCTCTCTATATACCTGTTTCCTCTGCTCCTTCAATCTACATGGCAAGTGAAGAATGGCCAACCCACAGGTTCCAAGGCTATATTCATGGTAACTGGAAGAGGCATCTCGGGAGACTAAGCCAGCCTGTCTGTCTTTCCCTTCTTCACTATTTCAATTCAAATATTGGGAAATGAACTGATTGGTTCAACTTTGACCTCATGCTTGTTCCTAGTTCAGTTAGGGGGACAGAGTCACATTATACAAAATGCTTCCAAGGGCAGGACCCACCACTGTGAGGGAAGCAAACAGTTAAGGAGAGTTTACTCAAGGAGTTTCTATAATTGGTTTATCAGCTGAATTTGTTCTAAAATATGTTCCTCAGCAAGCTGTGACACCAAAGAAGATGCCCAGAGGTCCCTGTGTTTCTGATAGTGTAGTGTTTTTTGTTTTTCCATTTTCCACCCTTATCTCCCTTGTAGTGCTCAGAGTTTTGATGCCCCATTGCCCCTGGCCTAGGAAAGCAATCAGTGTGTTATCTTATCACCACTTCTCTGATCTAAACTATCTACATTTTTAGAAATAAGAAAGAGCAGTGCAGTATTTAATCTGAGAGAATTAAACCTACTGCCTGACCCCCCCCCCCCCAAAAAAAAAACCCAAAAAAACAATGAAAACAATAACGGAAAAAACCCGCGGTAGCACCGGAACCGTGGGTTTGGTGAAACCAAAAGGGCAAAACAAGGCATGGAGACTGGACAGGTCAAGAAATCAGTATTGTTATTTGGTTTAGCCCAGATGGAAGTCTTAGAAAGGGTTCTAACATTGGAACAAATACAAAGATAGTTTTCAACCCCATCACCACCAAATACTACTTGTTAAGCAATTCATTGTTTTGTTTTACTGGAGGATTGCACAGAATGATTTATAGCTAGATTCAATGTGTGTCAATGATGGTTTGAAACCGTCGGGGAGTAACTAATACATTCTGTGACTCTCTGTGACTTGTGAAAAGACTGGAGTGAGAAGAAGCAATTGTAATGCCTGGACACTAAGTGCTTGTTAATGATAATTGAGCTGTTAGTGTTTTCAGACTTGTTTCTAAAGGCCAGAAATGCCTATCAAAGAATCACCAACATAGGCAAGCTGTAAAGTAGATGGATTTTACAGTCTATGGCCTATGCTTCCAAGCCTACTGTCTTAGTCCATTTGGGCTGATATAACAAAACACTATAAACTAGGTAGCTTATAAACAACAGAAATTCATTTCTTACAGTTCTAGAGGCTGGGAAGTCCAAGATCAAGGTGTCAGCAGATTTGGATTTTGGTGGCAACACACTTTCTGGCTCATAAATGACATTTTCTAGCTGTGTCCTCTCACATGGAAAGAGAAAGGAAGCTTGCTTAAGCTGCCATGGGCCTATTTTATAAGGACACTAATCCCATTCATGAGGACTTTGCATTCATGACTTAATCACCTCCCAAGAGGCTCCACCTGCTATTACCAGCACCTTGGAGGTTAGGACTTTAACGTATGAATTTTTGAGGCCACAAACATTTAGACCACAGTATCCACCTCACTCAATCATTCAATAAATATTTGTTGATTGCCCACTATATGCTAGGGACTGTGCTATTCTCTAAAACTCTTATTAAAAAATAAATCAATAATATCTTAGCTTTAGAAGGAATTTTAGAAGAGGTAATTGAGAATGACCCTATCTAGGAATCTCTTCCAGTAACACTTACTACTCCACAATCAAAGGCAGCACCCTTCAATGGTGCTTATTTCTTAATGATAAAAACCTCTTTCATATATTGTGATGGAACTTGATTTCTCTATTTCCACCCATGGGTTCTAATCTATCCCAAGGAGAACACAATATCAGTTCCATTTTCACATGATAGCCTCACGGAATGAACATATATTAACACCTTCCTTCAAGTCTCCTTCAGGGTGAGCATTCTCAGGGCACTCATGTTGTGTGATGTCACATGAACACTTTAGTTTGTAAGTGTACTCTTGAACATGGTGCTTGGAACTGAATACAGCAATCTGTAAGTGCTGAATTTAGTGGGAATGCTACTTTGGGCTAGTAATGTGGTCTACATTTGCTTTAGCAATTAGTTTGAGTCACCTAGAACTCCAGGAGGAAGTCAGCTCTCTCTTATCTTATTCTTCTCCTGCCATTGATTTCTTGAATTCAGCTCTATCAACATTATAGTCAAAGAGAGCTGTATTAATTTCCTATTGCTGTTGAGATAAGTGAGTACAAATTTAGTGGCTTAAATAAGTTTGTTGTCTTACAGTTGTGTAGGTCAGAAGCCTCACCAGGTTTCATTTGGCTAAAATCAAAGTGTCAGCAGGGCTGCATTTTCTTCTGGAGGCTCTAGGAGAGAATCTGTTTCCTTGCTTTTCTAAATTCTAAATTCACATTCCTTGGTTTGTGCTCTCCTTCCTCCATCTTCAAAGTCAGCAAATGTTGTATCTCTCTGCTCCTTTCTTCCATAGTAATATATCCTTCTGACTCTCCTCTTCTGCCTCCCTCTTTCATTTTTTTTCTCTGTTATTTAGTTTTTATTTCTCTGCAATCCAACTAGATGTGGAAGGGAATAAGGAAAACTTGGAACCCAAAGAACTGTAGTGAGAGCACAAGATTATAGGGATATTATGAGCAAAGGGGATGGAGGGGGTGCTTTCCTGAGCTACAGAAAGAATGGTCTGGTAGTTTAAGATAAAACAAGTCAAATTTATTAGAATTGTCTACAGTCAGCAATGGTGACCTTGCTGGTCTTGCCATTCTTGGACCCAAAGCCCTCCTTGGCGTGCACAACATTCATGCCCTCTTTTACCTTCCCAAAAGACACGTGTTTGCCATCTAACCATTCAGTCTTAGTGCAGATGAAAAAAATGGGAACTGTTTGTGTTGGGTCCAGCATTTACCATGGACAAGATGCCAGGCCCTGTATGCTTCAAGATGAAGTTCTTATCATCAAATTTCTCCCCATAGATGGACTTGCTACCAGTGCTATTATGGTGTGTAAGGTCACCACCCTGGCACATGAACCCTGGAAGAATTTGGTGAAATCAGGACCCCTTATAACCAAACCTTTCTCTCCAGTTCTCAGAGCACAAAAGTTTTCTGCTGTCTTTGGAACTTTGTCTGCAAATAGCTCGAAGGAGACGTGGCCCAAGGGCTCACCATCAATAGCAATGTGGAAGAACATGGTGGGGTTGACCATGGCTGGTGGGAAAAGACTCAAGGTGGCAACATCTGCAAAGCCCCTCTTTTGTTTTTAAGGACTCTTATGATTACAGTGAGCCCACCTGGATAAACCAAGATAATCTCTCTGTTCTAAGGTCAGCTGATTAGCAACCTTAATTCTATTTGTTGCCTTAATTCTCCTTTTCTATGTAACCTACTCATGGGTTCTGAGGATTAGGATGAGAACGTCTTTGAGGGTCATCATTCTTCCTACCATAAGAGCTACAGTAGCTCCAGATCTCCTCACACAGCAGCATCCAAAGACTGAGAAGAGGGCCATGTCTTCTTCAAGTCCCCATTATCATGACATGAGGGAAAATTTCCTAAAACCCCCTTACAACAATCTTACTTGCCAGAATGATGTCACATGTCCATTCCTAACCCAATCACAGGCAAAGAAAATAAATTACTGTGTTTGGCTTGTGTCAACCGAGATCTATCTCCTGGGGCTGAGGAAGGACCAGCCTTTTGTGAGGTAAGTGGGCCTCTGATCCCTGAATCATGCGGGTTTCTGGTAACAAGAGATGGATAATGGCCTTGGAGTATATTTTATCTTACAATGTTACCATGATAATGACTACTAATTAGCCTACTTGACCTAATAAGCAGAAGGAGAGAAAAATAGAGAGAGAGAGATTTTGTTTAATTATTTTTGTTTCCCTTCACCCATGTTGAAGAAGGAAAAAAGTTTTGAGTTATCTAGAGAAAATAAAAGAAAGAAAAATAATCAATATATTGTAAGTATATGGGTGTTCCAGCAGAGAAATAGGTGTATATATATCTCCATCCTCAGCTCCCACAATTACTTAAAGTCACATCTCTGTAACAAGTCCCTTCGTATCTATGTATACACATATATGTATATATACATATGTATACATACACACAAACAAATAAAGGAATTTGTTACAAGGCTATGACTATGTAATTGTGGTAACTGATCAAGCAGTCTTTGGAAGGCTGTTGTCTTCAAGTCTGATGCTGAAGCTTGTGGATACAGAACAGGCACGGAAGAAAAGATGGCTGTGAAGTGCGAAGTGCAGGAGAGCAATAAGCAACAGTGGGATCCCTCGAGGCTGGATAGAACCTGTGCAAATTCTTGTTGCCTCTGATCTTTCTTTAAAGTTGCTTGAATCTCACTCAGATTGCAGTGTTTGGTGTACTCAAGATCCATTGCTACTCCTGGCTTGTTTCCCCACCTTTGAGCTTCTTAACATTTATGAACACTGGCAAATTTAAACATTAGAATTGCTAACATGCATTGATTAGAGACCTGTACTTTAAGGGCTTTGTTTTCTTACAGCAGAATGGGGAAATACAGCAGAATGGGGAAAGGGAAATTAGTTAAACTTATATATCAAGTGTTTTGTTGGATGGTTGCCTTTGTTTACCTTTCCTTTGCTGTGCTAAGGACTATGGGTAATTTAAAAACAAACTCAGTTATTTGTTTCTCTTCAATAAACAGGAAACATTTATAACCCTTTAGCAATCCTGGTTACAGTCTATTTTAGGTTTGGCATTGCTTTTTGGTCACTGGATTGAAATATTATAGTTAGAATAAACTCTTTTCTGTATTCTTTGGTTGGTAAATGCAATGCAATATAGTGTTTAAGGCTAAATGGCTATGCATTTAACTTAGTATGGTCTCATAAGATAAATATTAGCAAAAACTAAAAGTTATGTTTATTAACAGTATTAACTATAGGCTTTTATTAGTAACAATAACATGTATAACTTAGGAAGCATTTTGCAAAAATTGCTCATATTTGAATTCAAAGGAAGGGAACCAAATGCCTAGGATTTGCCTGACACATGCTAAGTGTCCACATATCACTAATTCACACTACAACTCTATGGGGAGTCTGTCTCCAACATACAACAGAGAAAACCATGCCTCAGAGCGGTGACTCATTTGTCTCAAGTCTTCTGAAGAGTAAATAGTGGAACTGAGATTTGGACACATTTCTGTACGATTCCAAAGTCCATTTTTTGGTTGTTGTCTAATTTTAAAAAATTAGGACTAATCGTAGTAAGCTTAGGTTTCCTTAGTGAAGTTCATTGTAGGTATATTTCAAGATACACCTAAATACACTGATTTAAAATGATATAAAACAATGGGGTGTGTTTATGAGAGAGAGAAATCATCCAATTGACTCTATGTTAAAAGTAATAATGTAGGCTGGGTGTGATGGCTCATGCCTGCAAGGACTTTGGTAGGTGAAGGTGAGATTGCCTGAGCCCAAGGGTTCGAGACCAGCCTGGACAGCTTGGCAAGACCTCATCTCTGCAAGAAATCAAATAAAAAATAAAACAAAACAAAAAATTAGCCGGGCATGGTGGCACGCACCTGTAGTTCCAGCTACTTGGAAGACTGTGATTGTGCCACTACACTCCAGCCTGGGCAACAGAGTGAGACACTGACTCATAAATCAATAAACTAACAAACAAATAAATAAATGCAATAATTCTACATTAAGAGAGCAGCATTGTGGTAAAACAGTAATTTTTTTTCTTTTTTTTTAAGAGGGAGTTTTTTGTAAGGTGCATGTTTATCTACACAAATTATTATGTTTGCATTTTTATGCTTTTTAAAAAAAAAAAAATGAAGTCATGCTCTGCCAGTCAGCCTGAAGCATAGTGACATGATCATAGCTCACTGCAGTCTCAAACTCCAGGGCTCAGGTAATCCTTCTGCCTTAGCATCCTGAGTAGCTAGGACTACATACAGGTGAATGTCACCAAGCCCAGCTAAATTAAAAGCATTTTTTTGGTAGAATCAGGCTCTTAATGTGTTTCTCAGTCTAGTCTCAAACTCCTGGCCTCAAGTCATCCTCCCACCCTGGCTTCCAAAAGTGCTGGGATTACATGACACACTGTGCCTGGCCTGTGCTAGTATTGATGCCTGCTCATAGCATTCAAAATACTTTTCTCTCTATTAATCCCCATACTATACTTAACTATTGCAACAAACTGTGATTATCAGCATTTTCATAAAATAATTATATCAACTTCAGGAAGTTACTTAAGTCTTTGTCTCATATTTCTTTTAATTTTTTTCCTTTTTTATTATTTTATTTTATTTTAAAGATGTGGGGTACAGTTCGGGATTAGGTATGTAAGTGGTCATCATACAGGTAAAGTTTGGGCCTCCCTTTGGTCCCCACTTTGCCTGGTTTGAGATCAGGTACCCTTATTGATGTTGCGTCCCTCCCCCACCCCCACCCTGGCAGTATCCTGCTACTGCCAATCCCTTTCTTATAGTATTATGGTAAATGTTCAGAGTCTGCTTATGAGTAAGAACATGTGGTACTCTGTTCTTTGTTTCTGTGATAGATCAATTTGAAAATGAAGAAAGGTACTGACTACCCAAATCATCTTATTCAAAGCCAAAGGGTATTCACTCTTGAAAGTTTCCTTTCTTTCTCTTTGATTTTTTGTTCTATCTTTTGTATATCATCAGTTTACCCAGAGTTTCAATATAATCGGTAGTTATTACTTTTGAACTATGCTTTAAAAATTTTAACTTGTAGATCAAAAACGTAAATATGTAAGGTCAAATAAGCTTATATTGCTATTTTCCAAACACATCCATACAACACATTACTGTATTCTCTTTCCCTCTTATTCAAATACCAGCTACCACTTTTTATGGTCTGTAACGACTGAGACATGCTTGGAAGAGAATGGATGCACTCACTGTTTCTTCATGGTGACACTAGATGTCAAAAGCTGCCTTAACGACCTCTACTAGTCACACACACCAGTTTGGGATTGGATCCAGGCTACTGTGTGTTGGCGGGTAGCTCAGCAATGGCTTGGGAAAGTGAGGATGCAAGTCTACCCCATTGTTTATGGAGTGAGGAAAATTAGGGTGGCAAAAATGGCTGATTTTTTTGGGTGAGCTGCAGAATTGTAACCCTAAGAAGCAGCATTTTATGGCTGGCTCTCTTGGTTTCTTTTCTCCGTCTGTTACAATGTAAGGACGGAGACATCACTGAAACCATCATCCAGTGCCCAAGGCAGGGGCATCTAGCATCTGAATAACAGAAATGTTTAACAGGCAGGGGGCTGTCCTCATTCCCTACTCTTTATTTCATGTCACAAGCACTGTGACACTGAACATTATCTTCTTTCCTTATAGACCCTATTTCTAGTTTACAAACTATCTAGAACTGAATTTCTTATGGAAACATAGAGACACAAGATTTTTACTTTAAATGAAATAAACCTTGTGAATAATAATTTCCAGGGTCAGAAATTGAATGTAAAATTGTACAAGTGATTTGTCTGTTCACATAGACATTTATAGCTTTGTCTGTTTTGAGTGTATTCTCTGTTTATGGTCATGTTATTTTCATACATAGCTACATGACTAAAGGTTGAAAACTGTTAACTTATCTAGGCAGGAACTTTTCTGATGGCTTTATTTCATAACCAAATTATTCAGATAACTTGCCCTAGACTTACTTTGGAAGAATAGTGAACAAAAATTATTAGAATTTGTCAGTATCTATTAAAATAGAAAATACACACACAATATAATATAATTCGTTGGCTAAACAATTCCTCTGCCAGGAAGTTATTCTATTAAAACAATCTGAAAAGTATGCAATAAATATCTACATAGATGGACAAATAACATATACACACATCTTTATATATCTATTTAAAAAGTTAAGTAAAAAACACTGAATTGTTATTCTCTGAGGAAGTAGGTTTATGGGTACATTTTTTTTCTCTGTAATATATTTCAAAAAGTCAATTTTTAATAATTATCATGTTCCTTTTGAAATAAAAATATACTTTAAAAATACCCTACTTCTTTCCTCCCGAAACAAGTCGGGAGGCCTATTCAGGGAGAGTGTTGGGTCTGAAATCTTGAGGGAGCTAATGAATTAGGCCTCGGACATCCCTGCTCACTATGACATTTTATTTGAAAAGTCTTATTCTGACCAAGCCACCAAGCCTAATTAAAAATGGAAAATTCATGGAAGGAGAGGCCTCCCTATATTCCCCCAGGGGACCCATTCTTTCCTGGCTCCCTCTGGATTCTTCCAGTTCATTAGCTAAGAAGGAGCTGGGGAGTTGGCTCCAGCCACAGCTGCTGCCTTCTCGAGTGTCGCTCTGATCTGGTCAGCAAAACCCCTGGTGGAGAGCAGCAGGCGCTGAGTGGCTGCCAGCCCAGCCCGCTGGCTGCCTCCAAAGCAGGCCTGCTGGCCTTGCCCATCCTCCCCTGGTCTCCCCCTTCCTCCTTCTCCATGCCATTGTGCTGCGAATAATCATTAGGAGACACTGGGAGTTGAGGGACTTTATTCTTCAGAGTGGGGGGAGGGGTTGCCAGGAGGGAAGCACTCAGACCCTGGAACTTTACTAGGGATAATCTCAGACCTGATTATCCCTAGTAATCTTAGAGATGACCAGAGATCTTAGAGATGACCAGAGCCAATGGCTTCATTTGAGTGAGAAACATCATGTCCTTTGTAGTTGCTGGACTCTATACTCCTGGGGTGTTTAGATTACAAAAGAAACAGCTCTCTTTTGCTATTCTTCCCTGTGAATCCAAGGCCCCCATTGTGGGGATGCTCTTGTAACTCACCACGGCCCATGAGAAACCCAAGGAAGGACACAAGACTGAGAACAAGGATCTTATTAATTAGAAGGTAGCAAAGCAGGATAAGTCACACAGCAATTAATCACACATGGAACACCTCAGTTGAGTTCTGGTATGGTGTCTGCCTACATGACAATAGAAATGGAAGAGGAAGATTTAGAGGATCTAGTATTGGACAGGATGTTCTGCTCAAATGGTCCCTCTCTGCTCCTTAATTCCAGAACCATGTTCCCTTAGACGATGTTATATCACAATTGGGAAATTTTGGCTTACTTTAGCCATTTTCTGACCTCTGTACTAGAATTTCTATAGTCTTGATTCTCTGCCTCCCCACCCCTTTTACTGGTCATGATTATATTGGCACTGAAAGAGATGGGCTGGCCAAACCAAACTAGTTCTGTGAAAATAGCCTTTCTCAGGGATTGGCAGTAGTGGAATACTGCCAGGGTGGGTGGGGGAGTGAGGGGGGGACACAATATTAATAGAGGTACCTGATCTCAAATCAGGCAAAGTGGGGACCAAAGGGAGGCCCAAACTTTACCTGTTTGATGACCACTTGTCTACCTAACTCTGAATCGTACCCCATATCTTTAAAATAAAAAAAAAAAAGAAAATAGCCTTTCTCCATATGAGGCCTAATCATTCCACTTAACTTACATTCTAGTAAGTTTTTTCTTCTGTTATTTAATAAGAAAAAATGTGCATATCTTGATTACTTAGATAATATCACTGCTTTTCTTGTGTCATTTTAAAACCAAGTAATTTTTTAAAACATATCTGTGTGAAGCTAATTCAAGTAGGGTAATCTCTGTATTTCAGTAGGAATAAATGACACTAAATAAATTGATCTTAAATGATTTCCCCCCCCCCGTTTGTGTAGAAAGCCGGAGTGATTGGGGGGATAGAAAAACTCCCACTGTGGGAGGGAAACAGAAGGTGTTGCCATTCCCCCTTTTTTAAGCGCAAGAATTTTCTGCTTGTGGCATAGCCCACTGTATCTTACTAGACTACATTTCTCAGCCTCCCTTGCACTTCCCAGTGCACACCATTCTCTAGCTATGGCCTTGTGACTGAGTTTGGTCAATGGAATGTGAGTGGAAGTGTTGTGTGTCTCCTCCAGGCCTGGCCCATAGAAAACCTTCTGTGGATAAACTCTCTTCTCCATGTGTCATCTAACCGAAGAGGCAAAGATTTAAAGGAGGCCATAGTTACAAGATGGAGGAAACTGGGTCTGGAATAACTTTGTGGATCAAAGTCCCTCTGATGACCATCACTGGATTGAGATACAAGTGAGAAGTAAACTTTTAATGTGCTAAGCCACTGAGATTTGGGCATTCTTAACTGCAGCAACGCGACTCTCCTAATATCTTGTTTAAATGAACTACTTTAAAATATGGTTCAGTGGTGCTTTTTGTATTCTTTAGTTCCTTTAAGTAGTGAAAAATACTGCAGAAGTATATTATTCTACATTGTTATGTCTTCATTTAGAGAGAGAGCTAGTTCATGGCATCAATAACTCTTGAAGG
This sequence comes from Tarsius wallacei, assembly GCA_963574415.1. NCBI lineage: Eukaryota > Metazoa > Chordata > Mammalia > Primates > Tarsiidae > Tarsius > Tarsius wallacei. Next base: position 26,216 of record CAUYQG010160773.1, on the reverse strand, counting down.
TAAGTCTTTTTTTGAATAGCAGTATCTTGTGGAATATTTATAGGCAGGCCCTCAGAGACTGTTTACATTAGTGTGCTGTTAGTCTCAAGGACAAAAAAATTGACTTTCCATGTAGCAAGACTAAGTACAAAATAAAATAACTTTCTTTAATTGCAACACAGTGGTCAGAGGTAAGAGGACATTGTTATTAGGTCATTTCTAGGATGCCTTCCAGATCAGGTGTTCTGAATCTCTAAGTTTGCTTTTAACAGAAATTGACTGACTAACATTTATTAAAAGAAAAAAATGTATTGTGTAGACTTGCATAGTTCCCACAGTAACCGAATGCAAGATCTCACAAGTATAGACGCCATAATTTTGTCCAGGGATCTCCTTTGAAGGAACTCACAGAAAGTATCACAGAAAGTGACAGCAGTCATCAGAATGACTCAGCTCCACTCACCTTCCATTTGTTCCTCCCTTGGCCCAACTTTCCAATTCCTGGGGGAGAGGATCATATCTAGATTGTTTACATACCTACCCCTTGCCCAGGATAGGATGTCAAGGCTGAAAGACCAAGGAATATTATGTGGAAGATGGAAGGAGAACATCCCTCAAAGAAAGATAGGATTCTGAAATATCCCTTTGGAAACACAAAAGGTGATAGCAGGAAAAGTAGAAGCAAAGTTAGATGGCTATTACTCTATTCCACCTGGTTGTGTCCTCTGAAGGATTTGTGTCCTTTTCCTTTTCTGATATCTGAAAAGATGATGATTGGTCAACATCATTAGAATCTTACTAACTAAAGACACTCAGTTATCTGTCATTAGACTAGCAGCAGGCATTATCACTTGTCTTAGTTTATTCGGGCTGCTACAACAAAATACCTTAGACTGAGTAGTTTATAAACAGCACAAATGTATTGCTCATAGTTATGTAGGCTGGGAAGTCTAAGATCAAGGTGCTGACAGATTTGGTGTCTGGTGAGGGCTGGCTCTCTCTGCTTCCAAGATGGCACCTGGTTTCTGCACCCTCACTTGGCAAAAGGTGACAGGATAATTGGTTCCCTGGAGCCATTATATGAGGAAACAAATCCCATTCGGAATAGTAAAGGCCTCAAAGACTTGCTACCTAAAGGTCCAACCTATTACATTTTTTTCTTTTCTTTTTTCTTCTTTTTTTTCTGAGACTGTGTCTTGCTGTTGCCCAGGCTGGGTGCAGTAGTATAATCATAGTTCTGTGGAGCCTTGACCTTTTTGCCTCAAGTAATCCTCCCGCCTCAGCCTCCTGAGGAGCTAAGACTACAGGCATACACCATCATGCCCAACTAATTAAAAAAATTTTTTTTTTACAGAGACAGAGATTTATTATTTTGCCCAAACTGGTCTCAAACTCCTAGCCTCAAGCAGTCCTCCTGCCTCTGCCTCCTAAAATGTTGGGATGCCATCTGCATACCTGGCTCTTACCTTTTAATACTATCACATTGGGTCTTTGGTCCCAATATATGAATTTTGGGAGGACACATACATTCAAATTATAGCACCATCCAAAAAGCTTAAAATACTTTTTCTATATTTAGTCGCTTATAATATGAATGAGATTCCTGGGCATATATCCCAAAGAAGTGAGGTATAATCATTATAGGTATGTGGCATTGGAGATAATTGCAGTTTTAAATACTGAGCTTAAGTTAGCAACATTAACAGGTTCAGTTAGGAAGTATTTTAAGATGGAGAGCAATTTTTAAAGTATTTATTTCATTTTAGTGAGATGTGACACTTGACTCATTAGCATCTGAGGTCAAAAGGACAGTGAGTAAATCATATGAAGTCTGTTTATTGATCTTTGAGTCACTGGGCTTTTAATCCACAATAATACCAACTCCTTGTCTGGGCTACCTGTGCTGTATGAAATGCAGATACTTCATTTTTAAAAACTATTTATTTTGAAGTAATTTTAGATTTACAGAAGAATTACAAAGATGGTATATGCCTTACTCAGCCTCCTCTAATGTTAGCATTTTATGTATCCATAGTTACATTCATTTTTTAGTGGATGAGCATGAACACAGTCATTTAAACTTGAGAAAGAGTGATTCATTTAAAATGAGTTTTTTGAATAGAAAAAACATGAATTTTGGTCCTGTATTATATTTAGTAGCAATTAAATAATGCCAGGCAAGTTATTTCTATGTAAAAATGGGGTGCCATGTCTCTTCCAGGGTCCCTGTGAAGATTAAATGTACATGGAATCATCTTGTAAGGTTTTGGTACAAAGTAGGTGCTTAATAAATGTTCATTTCCTCCTCCCCCTCCCTCTCTCACTTCCTTCTATCCTTTCCTTCTTTCCTTTCTTTCTTAATATTATTGGATATTGTCACTCTTTCCAAGCTTTTGGTTTCTGCTTTTTTGTCTGCCCCGCTCAGACTGCCTTCTCAGCCCTCTAGTTCCAGCACTTTCTGATGCTGAGGGAGGAAATGGCCTTTGTGACCTTAATATTGTCCGACATCTTGTTACTTTAAACGAAAAGCCTTAATATTCTTCAACATGAGTTTGAAGTACAAAATGTTTCCACATCAGTAACAAGGATAAGGACAAATTGCAAGAAAAAAAAAGTGACTATAGGTTGCAAAACATGTGTCTGTGCATATAGGGGGCAACTGGACAAAATTTAAACTTGGAAAGACATCTCAAGCCCCCTCCGTTTTAACCCTGGGAGGGATCTACAGGACATGAAGTTTAAGACCCTGGATCTAAATAATTCAAATTTTAGCCAGTGGGACTCGGTTCCTTGATGGGCTAATCTACCCTTGTCATTTACTCTGATGAATGCCCACAGGGAAGGGAAACAGTACAATACTGGCACCATTTCACCTCTCAACAAAAATCTGCTTAAAACCAGATGCCTAGTAGCCATATGACAGACGCTCTACCCGGCAGGGGTGGGGGGCTCCCCCCTAGGGATCCAGGAGAGGCAGGGGTGATTATGCTGCATGCCTGCTTCCAAGCATAATAGGCAGGCGAGTGGGGAGAGATGGAGCCCTGAACATCTTGGAGGTGACACCCTCTGGGCCATAAGTGCTCCATACAGGATTTAGCTGCAGCTCAGCAGCTGTCCCACGGCAGCAGCCCTTTCTGCCGTATGGGGGAGCAAGATTTGGCATGGAATTGGCATCCTCAGGTCAGTTCAGACATTGTCATCTATGAGAAAGTGTAGGTCAGAGGCCTAATATGAGAGTGGGGAGATAGAGAGAGGAGAGTAGGCATTATCAATCCCCAACTGGTTCTTTTTGAAAAAAATTGTAATTCAGGGACTGTTATTCTGGTCCCCAAGCCACAATGGGAGAGGGGCGTAAGTGTTACTTTTCCATCATCGGGTACTATAGTAAGGAAAAACGATAGTCAGTGTCAGACTGGCAAGGAATTTGACCCAGAGGAGATGCTTGCCCATGGTGGGTTTGCTCAGAAGTCTAGCAGGAGTCATTGGAAGGGTCACAAGATGAAAACATGACCATTTAGTATAGGAAATGGAAACTGAATGTGAGGAAAGTAACATTTCTGTAACAGTCACACACCTGGATTCATAGCACGGTGCTGAGGCCTGGAAGTGTCCTTGACCGGAGGCTACAGCTGGGTCATGAGGACCAGAAGGCTCTTTCTTCGACTCAGTGGATCAGGAGGGGTGGGCAGAAGAGGAGCAATCAGGGATCTAATTTGTTATGGTTAGAGATTAAGTCATTAAGCATTGAAACATATTGGATATTTGACCTTTGCAGAGGTGACAGAAACATAATCATTTTAACTAAGGATTCAGTGTTAGAAATATTCAAGTTTGTGGAAATATGATATAGAGTCTTTTATTTTAGGAGATGAATGCTACCATGTCATATCAGTACAACCATATGACCTAGTGGGAAAATGACTGAGAAACAAACTTGATTTGTGGTCAGGTTCTGTCATGCTGATTTACTTTTGTTTCTTACCCATCAACAGGGATGATAATAACAGCTAATGCCTTGCTAGTATTAGCCATGTGCCATGTACTTTCTGTGAGTGAACTCATTTAATCCTCCAGAAATCCTTTGTTAAAGGTACTATTGTCATCCTCTTCGTTTTACAGTGAAGAAGTTGAGCCCTGAGTTAAGTAACTTACCTAATGTCATATAGCTAGCTAATAAATGATGGAATTGCTGTTTGATCTCAGGTTACCTGACTCCAGAGCCTCTATGTTCAACTCCCATATGATACCATCAACTCTATTTACCTCCGAGGGTGTGGCAAGGATAATATTAGATAATGGAAAGGAACAGACTAGTATTGAGATGGCTGCTAGAATGGAAAGAACCTACCCTTTGGAGCCTGACAAAGGTGGATTTTTATCCTGACCATCACCTTGTAACTAGCTGCAAATTACCTAAGTTGTAATTTTTGGTCTTTTCATCTTTATTGGAAATGGTAATATCTATTTTACCGATTGCTGGAAGATTACAGATGATATATATAAAGTGTTCAACTTATAGTAGGAACTAAAAAATTGGTAGCTATCATTGTTTCCTCCTGTTTTCATATATTTGTCTCAAGGACCAGGGCCATATGTATATTTTGGTATCCAACTTCAGTTATAATGGGACTGAGCACAAAGCTGACACTTGGCTAATAATAACAATGGCTGTTGCTTACTGGGCCAGTTGCCTAGTGTCTGGAAGTTTTTTACATACATTAATTTACTTTACCATCATAAGATGAAGATACTCATGAGGCTCCAGTTTTACAAATGAGGAAACTGAGACAAACAGATGTTAAGTAACTTGCTCCTAGTCACACAACTTGTAAATTACAGATCTGGGATCTGAAACCAGTAGTCTAGTTTTTATTATTGTGCTATTGGTCATAGATTTATAGGATTATAAGGTTGGAAGAAGAAATAAAAATTTTATAGTTCAACCTTATGTCCCACTGTGGGAATTACTTGCTTGATATTTTTGAGCGTTCCTTAGTCGCCTTGTTTGTCCGTCTTCACTAACAAGGTGCTCACTGGCCCAATGAGGCAACCCTTTTAATTGTTGAGCAACCCTCTGTGTCAACTTTACAATGTTAAGCTGAAACCAGCTTTACCCTTTTCTTTCTCATTGATCATGTGGTTTTTGAGATACCCAGAACAAGGATAGCTCCCTCTTCAACATGACATTGCTTTGCTATTTGAAAACCATTGCTTCCTCTTTTCCAAGCCAGCAACCTGAGGTTTCATCAATGGTGACTCACTACCCTGATTGGCCTGATGACTGTCTTTTTTTTTTTTTTTTAATGTCTGGTAGAGTAAACCATGACTATTAATGTCCATCACCAGTACTTTATTCTTTTCTCAACGCAGGTCGAGATTGAATTAGCTTTTTTGACAACCTTATCACACAGTTTGCTCCCATTGGCTTTAGCCATCCATTGTCAGAGAGGGAAACATTCCAAGACCCCCAGGGGATGACTGAAACTGCACCATATATAGTATATACTATGTTTTTTAATATACATACATACCTGTGATAAAGTTTAATTTGTAAATTTGGCACAGTAAGAGATGAACAACAATAGCTAATAGTAAAATAGAACAATTATAATAATATACTGTAATAAAAGCTATATAAATGTAGACACTCTCTCTAAACATACTGTAGTATTTTTGGATTCAGGTTGACTGCAGGTAAGTAAAACCATGGAAAACAAAACTGCAGTTAAAGGGTAACTACTGTGTGACCTCCTGTGTATTAGTTGGCTTGGACTGCCATAACACAACTCCATAGTCTGGGTGGCTTAAACAGCAGACATTTATTTTGTCACAGTTCTAGAGGCTAGAAGTCCAAAATTAAGATTCCAGCTAATTTGGTTTCTGATGAGGGCTCTTTTCCTGACTTGTGGACGACTGCCTTCTTACTGTGTCCTCATGTGGCCTTTCCCAGCATGTCTCTCCCTCTTGTATAAGGATATTAATCCCACAGGATTAGAAGTCCACTTTAAAGACTGCACTTAACCTTTATTACTTCCTTATAGGCTCTATCTCCAAATATAGTTACATTGGAGGTTAGGGCATCAATATATTAAAGGGGGGAGGATACAATTCAGCCCATAGCATCCTGTGATCATAGGGTTGTAGCTGTGATGGAGAACTGAAGGCAAGGTCGTGATCACTTAATCTTGGGCTGCAGAGCAGTGTGGAAGGAACTGAAACTGCCCCTCTGCCTTCAGGGGCTGTGCTTCCTGCCTCTATAATCCTACTGGGTCCCTAAAGTTCTTCTCTCTTTGTTTTGAGTAGCTGTGATACTGATAGGGTGGGGACAGAAAGAGAGACAGCTGAAATCTGTTATTGCAACAATAACCCTGAGCTTCAAGTCCAGGGATTTCCCCAGGTTATCTCATATTGTGCCTTTGCCTTCCTGCCATAGGAAACAGATGCAGGGAGGGTGGGTTGTAACCTGGAGCCCTTAATCATGAGGGCATAGGGAGCCTACCCAGAACACTCACTGCTGGCAGATGACTAACAACCTGCCAAAGAAATCCCAGCAGCCTTTAGTGAGAGGCCTAAGGCTAGGAGAACCACAGCTTCTCTGACCCAGCCTGCTTCAGCCTGTAAGAGAGTGGAGAACAGAGCTAGCAAGACGTGTATTCTCCAGATTGCAAGTGCTAGAAAAACCCACCCAAAGTGCCTTGAGCAAGATGGGAGTTTATTGGTTTATGTAAGAGTCCACAGACAGGCTGAGCTTCCAGTGTAGTTTGATGCAGTGCTCAAATATTATCACCAGGATCTGTCTCTAGCCTTGCTTTGTCTAGCCGTCAGCTTTATTTGCTTACTTTGTGGTTTTATCCTCACAACTACCAATTTCAGAGGAAGAGTAAATATGTTTTCTTGGCTGTAACTGGGTTATGTGCTATTCTGGAATGAATCAGTGTAGCCACAGGGATGGGATATGTTGTTATTTTAAGCCAATCCAGGACCCCCCTGTTGCCAGGGTTGGAGTCAGTTCCATGAGAACCACATGACTGGAGAATGGTGGAGGGTGGTTTCCCAAAGAAAATTGTAAATCCCTTTGGAAATGTTGGACAGAAATAACAGGTATTTATTACATAGCATTTTTTATGTGGTTCTCCCAAACAAATCTTCAGTCTAATGTTACTGGATTGCTCCTGGGAATTATGGTAAAATATCTCTTACTTTTTCTTTTCTTTTCTTTTCCTCCCTCCCTCCCTTCCTCCTTTCCTTTCCTTTCTTTCTTTCTTTTCTTGGTCAGGGTCTCACTCTGTTGCCCAGGCAGAAGTACAGTGGCATGATCATAACTCACCATAGCTTCAACCTCCTAGGCTCAGGTGATCCTTCTGCCTCAGTCTCCTGAGAAGTTAGGGCTATAGGTGCATGCCTCAGGCCTGGTTAATTTTTCTTTTCTATTTTTTTTTTTTTTTTTGTAGAGATGAGGTCTCGCTATGTTGCCTAGGCTGATCTCAAACTCCTAGGCTCAAATGATTCTCCCACCTTGATCTCCCAAAGTGCTGGAATTACAGGCATGAGCCACTGTGCCTGGCCAAAATGTCATTCTCTTGATATTCTTATTATAGCAACTTTGTTTTTTATATGCTGAAGTATAGGAGTACAGTCCCCTCAGATTATCTCCCACTTATTTCTGAGATTTCCCCCATGTCCCTGTCACTTGTACCCATCTATCCTTCAAACAAATACACACTGAGTGTCTATTGTGTGCTAAGGGATGTTAGGTCTTGGAATGTAGCAGTGAACAAGAAGGAGATCATTATTGCCTTCATGGGACTTTTGGTCTAGTGTTTTCTCATCAAGCTACCATGCTGATGTTTGCCATCTTGCCTTGTGCGATCTCTGATCTCCTTCACTGCCATGTTGGCCTTGCCCTCTACTTTACTATGTCACATGGGGAGCAGGATCTTCCTGAATTCTTCATAGCATGGCAGAGACTGATGTGTGCTGTCATATGTGCAGGGTACATTTCTCTTTGGTAGCACTTGTCACAATTGTCATGATTTATTTGTATACTTATTTGTTTGATATCGTTCTCTCTAGACTTTTCATAAGGGTAGGGATTGTGACCATCTTATTCATCATTGTTTTCCCTTGCATAGTGCTGCACCTGGAGCATACTAGCCATTCAAATACTTGAAAGGTCTGCTAGACTGTCAGGTTTAACAGGACTGCTTAAGGTGAAGGAATAATAAAACAAAAATACAACACAAAGAGTATCCTGAAACAGTTACTAGGTGTGTGTCTTAGTCTGCTCAGGCTTCTTTTGCAAAATACCACGGACTGGATGGCTTAAACAACATACATTTATTTTCTCACAGTTCTGGAGGCCAGGGAGTTCAAGATCGAGGTTCTAGTCAACTCAGACACTGGTAAGGGACCTCTTCCAGGCTTGTGCACAGCTGTTTTCTTGCTGTGTCCTCACATGGCAAAGAGTGAGTTCTGTGATGTCTCTTCTTAAAAGGACACTAATCCTATTGAACCAGGGCCCCAACCTTAAGATATCATTTAAGTCTAATTATCTCCTTATAGGTCCTATCTCCAAATTTAGTCGCACTGGAGATTAGGGATTCAACATACGAATGGGGAGGGGGTACACAGTTCAGTCTGTAGCAGTGTAGCTACCTTCAGAATGCATAGCTAAGATACCTTCAGAGATCTTTCTAATGTCTACCTGCTTAGTTTTCTGCTTGCTTCTAGTGGCAGAGGCCAGTTGATCATGCTGTGACTATGTGTATATTGATCATATACATGCTCAGTTCTCTGTATATGTCTACTCATAAGAATCTAAGCATACTTGCTTCAAAGTCCAATCTAAGGTTGGATTTCTTTTTTTTTTTTTGAGTTGGAGTCCCCATCTGTCGCCCCCAGACTGGAGTGCAGTGGCACGCTCCTGGCCACTGCAGCCTCGACCTGCTGGGCTCCGGCGATCCTTCCACCTCAGCCTTCCAAGTAGCTGTAACTACAGGCGTGCGCTACCACACCTGGCTAATTTTTGATTTATTGTAGAGATGAGGTCTCGCCAAGTTGCCCAGGCGGGCTCAGGCAATCCACTCACCTTGGCCTCCCAAAGCACAGGATTATAGGCTGAGCCTCCAAACCCGGCTTAAGGTTGGATTTCTGAGTCCCCACTTTTTTTTTGTCCAAGTATCTGTCTCATCCAATAAGTGTGAATATTTACTCACTTTAGGGGAAGCTTATCCTCAATCCAAGCTCCCCTCCAAAAAAAAAAAAAAAAAAAACTGACAAAAATGTCTCAAACCAAAATGAAAATCTTCTTTACCAAACAGAGTACTTATTTTTTTATTTGAAACAACTGCATTTAGATTATTTCACATTTTTCTCCAAGAAAAAATAGTAGATATAACCCAGTATTCATTTGGATTTTTTTCCCCCAAAACAAAGACTCTGTCTATGCCAAAGACAATTCAAGTCCCTGTATACGGGCGGATAAAATTGCTTTCAGAACTCACATGCCCCCCCTCCACCATCCATTCAAATACTGAATAATCTTAGGAGTGGCCAGGTCTCTTTTACATTGCTTGGGTCTAGTTAGACTTCTATATCTCTGAGCTGGCTAGAATGAAGGATAAAACTCCCATCTGAAAGCTGCCAGAAATGTGTTTTCTGTCTATTTAATGGGTGGAAGCTAGAATAATATTTGGAACATAGTTTTTCTTTGTTTTGTAAGTTCTCTGTGTCATAGAGCTGTAATTAGAGAACTGACTCCTTGTTGAGTGGAATAGCCTTAAATATTGGTAAAGTAATCTAAATATAAATATTTCAGGTTCTGTAGTAAGTGTTCTCTTTAGTAATGGAAAATAATGTGAAGAGAAAGACGTATTTTTGAAACTTTTTTTCTTCATTGGCTGACTAGTCTAGAATTTCTGTGGAGAATATTTGACATGACTAATAAGTGCTCCAAAGTCCAGTAAAGCAATCACTGAGAACATTAATAGTTTAAAAACAAAAACAAGAGTAAAATATAATTTTCAAATGGTTGAATCTGAGAATTATCTTTTCAGTTATTGCAATAAAGATAACAAGTGACATATAGTCTTTAGCATTTACAAAATATTTTGTGGGTTGACGCTAGGTATGTTTTAGGGATGAGCACTTTGCTTCAGCCCTAGTTGGTAACTCACTACAAATCTCAGCATTCAAATAACTAGTGGGTATTTGTGGTGGGGGATGTAGTCTTACCTCTTCCCATCCCCAGTGTTGACTCTGCTTCTTCTAGGTTAATTTATTCTCTCTGCCCTGCTGCTTCCCCTTGTAGACCAACTAGGGATGAGGGGGTCTTTGCCACCAATGAAGAAAGCACCATCTGATAGATAGTCATACTACCAGACTGAACTCGAAACTGTTCATTCAGATCCTTTTACTTATATATTCATTCTAGCTCATAATCAGCCATTTGATGGATATTTACCAGTACACATGCATTTGATGCCACTGGATTCTGTTGTTTTCCATTACTCAACTGAGGCCCACTGTTGGCAAATACTGAACTTGGCAAGGTTAGGAATCTAGATGCAGGAAATCCATTCCTGGGTGGGCCAAAGGTAGTTTCAAGACCTGTGAACCCTAACTGACCATGGGATGTGATAATGGGATAGAGATGACAGATCTTGCTCTGTGAACAGTTTCTTTCAGTGCTACTCCCAGGATCACCACTCATGTGTGCCCACTGCAGAGTTGGAGAGAACCCAAGCTTTCTCTCTCTTGGACTGACTGCTCAGAGCACTTTGAGAAAAATAGCTCCTTCCCTTTGGGTTCAGTTGAACGGGACCTTCTTTGTGACCTCTAATTTCCTATTGCTGAGAAAAGAGGAAGGTGCTGGGTTATGGAGGGCTCATGAGGTCTGTACAGAAAACAGGGCTTCTGACTTGTTTTTTCCCAAAGGGCAGATTGCTGTTCCTCATTCACACATTAATGAAAGTACTATCCAGCAGTGGTGAGTCTTCCTTACAGGTTTTATTTTTAATTCTTTGGAGTTATTTCAGGATATTTCTTTCATGGTATGCTGTCATTTTGATGTGCTATGTGTCTTGAGCTGTGCTGAGTCCTGTATACATGTGTTCGTGTGTGTACTAGTGTCTTTATACATATATTTTTTAACCAGAAAAATGTGGAATTATCCTTATTGGAAGGATGTTTTTTATTTTAATTTTTAAAATTTTTAAAATTTTTAAAATTTGTCTTAAAATTTCTTTTGTTTTTATTAATTGTTTAATATTTAAAGATATGGGCTACAATTTGGGATTAGGTATATAAGTGGACATTGAAAAAGTAAAGTTTGGGTCTCCCTTTGGTCCCCACTTTGCCTGGTTTGAGACCAGTACGCTTATTGATGTTGTGTCCCCCCACTCCCACAACCCCAGCAATATCCAATCTCTTTTTTATAGTATTAAGGTAAATGTTCAGGATCTGCTTATGAGTGAGAACAACATGTGGTACTCAGTTCTTTGTTTCTGTGATAGATCACTGAGTATGATAGACTCTAAATGCATCCAAGTTGCTGTGAAGTCCGTATGTTTGTCCTTCTTTATGGCTGTGTAATATTCTATCGTGTATATGTACCACATTTAAAAAAATCGAGCACGGTTGGTTCAGTGTTTTTGTTATTGTGAATAGTGCTGCAATAAACATGCGTGTGCAGGTATCTTTTTTGTAGAATGATATGAGTTCCTCCGGGTATATTCCCAGTAGGGGGATTGCAAGGTCATATGGAAGGTCAATTTCCAGTTCTTTTAGAAATCATCACACTGTTTTCCATAGAGATTGAACTAGTTTGCATTGCCACCAGCAGTGTAGAAGTATTCCCTTTTCTCCACAGGAAGAATATATGGATCATGATCAAGCTTCACTCACATTTGGCTCTTTATGGTTGTTTTCTTTTTAATATATACTCACATATATGTTATTTTATTAATTAGAAATTTTTAGTATTAAAAATCTGGGGTATAATTCAGGGTTAGGTATACAAATGGCCGTTGTACAGGTAAAGTTTGCGTCTCACTTTGGTCCCCACTTCCTCCCTCATTTTCTTTAAGGGAAGTCATGCATAAAAGGAGTGCAAAAAAAGAAGAAGAAGATGAAGAAGAAAAAATTCCAGTGCACCTATGCTCTTGATTAGTTTCTAAAGCGATGATTAAAATCTTCCCCACAGAAAGAAAACTTAGCTTGTAAGGATGGCTGGAGGAATATACTCAGCATTTTAAGTTTATTTTCTTGTCTGTGCTCTGGTCACTCTCCTCGCCTCTTTGTAATTTTCCTCAAGGTACCCAGGATCAACTTGAGTCTGTCTTTCAGCTAGTGATTTAAGCCTTTTCTATTCATTCCCTGACACTTGAAAAATGTCTTTAAAACTGGAAGAGTATAGTCTCAAGATTTGGGGATTTTTTTTTTTTGAGACAAGGTCTCACTCTGTCACCCAGGCTGGGGCACAGTGGCCCAATCCTGGCTCACTCCAGAGGTGGATGCCAGCTCACCTCTGACTTGACCTCCTGGATTCAAGTGATCCCTCTGCCTCATCCCCCCAAGTAGCTGGGACTACAGTCATGCGCCACCATGTTGGCTAATTTTTTTTAAAATTTTGTGTAGAGACTACATATTACTATGTTGCCCAGGCTGGCCTTGAACTCCTGGGCTCAAGTATTCTCCTGACATGGACTCCCAACGTGCTGGGATTACAGGTGTGAACTACTTCACTCAACCCCAAAATTTGGGAGTTTGAGGGTCAGAGAAGAAAGACTGGACTTAGATTGAGGTTTGAGAGCACAAGTGCCCAGTATTCTTTTCTCTTCAAGTATTGAATGAATCAGGTTCACCACTCTGTTCAGCATTCTACCAGCTTCTTTGATTAGCATCTGCTACATTTAATAATGGCATAGAGATGCTGCATCGGATACCAGTGGGGATGGCAACGTACTGAACTAGTATGGCGAAACCCGTGTTTGATATCCATTTGCATTTGAGCCTCCTCAACTTGCAGGGTTTGCTTGATTTTTTGTTGACCCAGTGCCTATAGATTAACATGTATTTTTTTTTTTTTTTTTGAGGTGGAGTCTCACTCTGTAGCCCAAGCTGGAGTGCAGTGGCACACTCACGGCCATCCCAGCGTTGACCTGCTGGGCTCCGGCGATCTGTCTCAGCCTTCCAAGTAGCCAGAACTATAGGCATGCACTACAATACCTGGTTAATTTTTTTTATTTATTGTAAAATTCTCGCCAAGTTGCCCGGGCTGGTCTTGAACCCGTGGGGGCTCAGGCAATCCACTCGCCTCAGCCTCCCAAAGCGATGGCATTACAGGCTGAGCCACCGAGCCCGGCTCGAACGTGTATGTTCATGGAAGACTTTATCTTCTTGGGATGGGGATAGATAATCCGTAATATAAGAAGGAACACTATGACAGCATTGCAATTATTGCTGCTGTTATATTGCTTCCTTACTACTCTTGCTACTGCCATTATTGCTGCCACGAACTGCTGCTCTAGACACGATCGTTGCTGATACTTCTGTGGCCGATTATCCTGCAGCTAATGCTACTTCTGCTGCTGCTGTTACTATCACCATTCACACTTTAACCTCTGTGCTAGATGCTGTAAGGATTCTAAAAATCGCTGTTTAAGCTCTCAAGATGTTTAGTCTATGTAAGACCAATCTGAGAAATAATGACTGGCAAGTAAGCACAATAATGATCATTTTTATCATTTATCTAACACTACTCTGTGCAAAGTGCTTTATATATAATTAACTCAGTTATTTTGACCATCTTAAGAGATAGGTCTTACTATCCCTTTTCAATAGATGTGGGGACTGGGTTCAGAAAGGGCAAGTAACCTGTCCACGATCACACAGCTAGTGAAAGGCAGAGCTAGTGTTTAAAACTAGGTTTGTTGGGCTCTAAAACCTATGCCATTTTTGCTATGCTGGCCTGTAGTCTTTACATTCAGAAAGCACATTTCCCTTTACAGTGCTCCCCAGAAATGGCAGGGCAGGGTGTGTATCATTAAAAAAGCAACAACAACAACAAAAACCTGAAACACAAAGAGAGAATATGAATGACCCTCCGAGCTAGTTATCAGGACTAAAACTCAGGGCTTCTGATTCCTAGCCCTATGTTGACTTTCCTATGGAGTAACAGTTGTTTTACTCAGTCTATCTTCATAAATTAATCCTGAAATTAGCAAAGGCCCAGAACCCAAAGATTATGCCAGGGAGACAAAAGTCCTAGCAATTATTGAGATGATACTTCCTTGTCTACTTGCCGTGCTGTATACTCTGTGTAGCTATCCTCACTTTGATGAACACCAGCGTCTTTACAGCATCATTATCATCATTATCTTTTGAACAACATTGGTGTTACAGCTTGGAAATAGTGGGAATTGGTCTGGTTGCTAAATAGTCTGGAGATCTGCCTACTGCTTTGATCAATGAAAATTTATGGAAAACTTCATATGTATCTATCTACCAGTGTCTGAGTATACCAACTAAGCTTTCTTAGGCAAGATTTATTTCAATTGGTGGCCTCTGAAATGTGAGGATTCATTGGAAACTCTTTAAGGCACAGTTTTCCCTCCATATCTGCATATGACTAACATATTGTAGATTATTGGAGTGAGTGCTGCCTCTTCCATCCATGGTTGGGCGAACTCTTGGCTGCGTCTGGTGAACAGAGGTGGTGAGGGCAAGATGCCCGGAAAGGTGTGTTAATGAGGTAGGGCCTGGATTCCAGGGGAAAATACAGACATTTGGGGGATTATCTATTGTGTCTTGGTGGTTAAGAGTTAGCATACCTGGGTTCAAATCCTGGCTCTCCTACCTATGGCATCAAGATCCTGGGCAACTCTGGGAGCCTCTGTTCCTTGTCTATAAAATGAGGCTCTGTACTTCTCTCACAGGATGATTTAAGGATTAAATGAGTTAGTATATACCGTAACAGTGCCTGCCACATAGTTACCTGTAATAATAGTTATGATGATAATTATTTTTATCTAATTTATTCCTCCCTTTTTCAAAAGGACCCTGTGGTCTACTTTATAGGATTTCACACTTTCACCGCCACAGGGTGGGTTAAATTCCTGGTCAAAAGGTAACTCAGATCTGATTGAAATATTTGAATGCTTTCCTCTTCTACCTCTTTTCTGTATATGCTTTCTTAGTAATTTAAGCTGAGCATGTATCTTTAATAGATAGCTGTTATTTTTATTTTTTATTTTTTGAGTTGGAGTCTCACTCTGTCGCCCAGACCAGAGTGCAGTGGTCGCTCACGGCCACCGCAGCCTCGACCTGCTGGGCTCCAGCGATCCTTCCGCCTCAGCCTTCCAAGTAGCCAGAATTATAGGCACGCGCTACCACGCCCGGCTGATTTTTTGATTTATTGTAGAGATCAGGTCTCGCCAAGTTGTCCAGGCGGGTCTGGAACCCGCGGGCTCAGTCTCCGAAAGCGCGGGATTACAGGCTGAGCCACCGAGCCCGGCTAATAGATAGCTTTTAGATAAAATAAAAAATGAGGGAAAGATACCAATTTAGAGATTAATAGAAGAACCCATTTCTAGGAAGCCCAGATCAGAAGGAGATCTTTTAAAACTCTATTAGGAAAATAACATTCAGAGTATGCCCTTTTTTGGTTTAAATGAGTGGCCCCTCAAACTGAGCCCTCTGTGAGGCACATTGGAGATCCATTCTGCCTCCCTGTCTAGCCTCATCCTTCACATTTCCCCTCACCTTCTGTAAACAAGTGGACAAGGAGAATGTGAGTCAGTACAAATATGCCATGCTTAGAAGAAAAGTTCAAAAGTTCCTGTTCTAACCATAGAAAGTTTGTGGTGATCCTTCATGTACACTGATTATATACTTATACTTCACATAGTATGGCAAAGTAACTCTTAATTGTCCACATGTGAATTATTTAGTTCAGTGATTCTCAATCCTGATAGATCATGAAAATAAACTGAGGGGCTTGGAAAAATACATGTAATAGTTCAAATACAGCTGGTCAGTCCCCAACTTAACAAGGGTTCAACTTCACAATTTTTCAACCTTGTGGTAGCGCGAAAGCGATATACATTCAGTAGAAACCATACATCAAGTACCCATACAACCATTCATTTTTTTCACTTTCAGTATAGTATTTGATAAATTACATGAGATATGAAACACTTTACTATAAAATAGGCTCTGTATTAGATGATTTTGTCCAACTGCAGGCTAATGTAGGTGTTCTAGGCACGTTTGAGGTAGCCTAGGCTAAGCTATGATGTTTGATAGGTTAGGTGTATTAAATACATTTTCAACATGTGGTATTCTCAACGTACAATGGGTTTATTGGGATGTAACCCCACTGTAAGTTGAGGAACATCTGTATTATGATTGTTTATTTCTCTTCATTTACTAATCCACAGTGGGTGTTTCTGGTTGAAGATAAACTTTCTTCTGCTGATGATGCAGAAGCTGCCCTTCTTGGGGGCGCACAGGGTTGTACCTCCGTCTCTCTCCCAGTTGCCGTCTGGTTTGCCAGACCTTTCTTCCCTTCCTCATCAAAGTTCACCTTTACTAAGTTCCATTTCTCCACAGCAATGGAATCTGGTTATTCTGATTAATTGGGGCTAATAATAATATTTTATATTCCGTAATACATTATAGTTTATTAGTACCAACGAAAATATCAACCAATATCTACTGCATATCTGGTATACACCAGGCACCGTGCTGGATACTTCAAGTCATACTAGAATGCAGCTCCCCAAGGACAGGGGTTCTGATCTGTTTTGTTCCTGATGTGTCCCAAGCACCTGCATCGATACCTGGTACATAGATAGATGCTCAGTGAGGCTCTGCTGAATGGATGAATGATTGCTAGCCTTTGTCATACTCTTGCAAAGCAAGTACTATCCCTGTTTCCCAGAGGAAAAGAATATGAGGCTCTCTGATACATGCTTTGCCCAAGGGAATACATTCGGTGGGCACAGAGTCAACATAGGAATTCAGGTTCCAAAGTCTCCATCTCTAGTTCTTTCTACCCCTTGATTTCGCCCCTTTCCCTTCTCTCCTTCTACACCCCTCTCTTTCTCTTCTCTTCTCCTTTCCTTTTCCCCTTCTTTTCCCTATCCCCCTTCTCCCTCTTGCTTTTCCTCTCTTTTCTCCCATTTTCTCTTCCCCTTTACCAATTTATCCTTTCCCTTAAAACACGTAAACATGCAATCTTTTACTTCTTAGACTCTAATAGCAGTGTGAGGTAAGCAGAACTGTCATTTTGATTTTCCAGGGGTAGTTAGTGCTGGGGCTTCACCCCGTCTTTCCCATAGCAGATATCAATGGTTGTGGATGGAAGATGGTGCGGCCTCCCCTTCAAAACATTCATTAACTTCCAACTGAGCAGATTGAATTCTACTGTAATTTAGGAACCACAGCAGTTTTATGAGGGAGATCATGGGACAGGCAAGACTCAGATACTCCTCAAATCCTCTCTGAGTGATAATTATTCATAAGACTGCCTCTTGAGGAAGAAGAGGACTCCAAAGCTAATTTCAAAATCCACCAGTGCATGGGAGCCTTCGCTCAGGAACTCAGAGTGGCCCCTCTTTGGGTGAGGGTAAGGGGTTTGTATTCCCACATATATAAATGATGCAGCATCTGGGGGCAACATCTTTTTCTCCAGTTTAGCTCATCAGTGTAGTATATTAGTGCTAGCATACTACTAGCAAGTTGGATCCCAAATTATATATTATAGTGCCGACCAGCCACAGAGGGTATGCTACAGTTGTACCACACTTCTTGGGTGGTTTAAGACATTAAACCAAGAAGTGTTTTGATCTCATATTAGCTAAGAAAAAAGGTTTATCTCTTTAACCAACTTCCATGCAAGACCTGGGTAAGCACTATAAACAAAGATCTGGGTGAAGCATTAGATTTATTACTTGGTTTTGCTCTTTTATATCTCAGTGTATACAAGGGGGGACCCCAAAAAACTGGAACTAATTTATAAAAAATTTTGTGTTTATTCTTACATGTTTAAACCTCAGTCACCTTCAAAGGACTCTCTGTTTGATGCAATACATCTTTTAAGATGCTTTTCCCACTGCTCAAAACAGTTTTTGAACTTGTCAATTTTGATGTCTTTTTAGTGTTCCTGCCATTTTTTGTTTCATCTCCTCACATCAGCAAAATGTTTCCCTTTGAGGACTTCTGTCATCTGGAAAAAAAAGTCATTTGGGGCAAGATCAGATGAATAAGGAGAGTGGGGCATGAGGATCATGCCATTTTTGGTCAAAAACTGCTTAACACTCAGTGGTGTGGGTAGGTACACTTGTAAATCACCCATCATGAAATGGGCAAACATGTTGCAAAAATCTTCCCCCCTCAAAATTCACTGAGGCCAAATGCAGCTTCTCACAACAATGCTAGCTGATACTCTGATGTCAGTGGGTTTCTAGAACACTTACCCCATGGGAGAAGCCTGTACTACAAGGCACCTGCCCTCCAAAAAAATTCAGTTTTGGGGGGTCCTCCCTTGTATATTATTGTATATGTTCTTTTTGTGACATTATACTCATGAATATTATATATTTACTTTAATGTCTGTATTTGTGTAATACTTTGCAGAATTTTATAAAGCGATACTATTTTGCATTACAGTGAAATGTTTTTATAATAAGTACATTGATCGAACATTTATTCCAGTAGTATATTAGTAAATTTAAAAGTAAAATTATGTTGTTGATTAGAGTGTGAAGGAAAGACTGGTGTTATATGCAAAAACTGATTCTCATCTATGTTTTAAAATCCATATGTGTATGTGTGTACATCTGTATGCACATATATTTACGTTGACTGGTGGTTTTGGAGTTTTTAATTGCATGTCTTTAACTGGCCATGGGTTGGAGAATGGGAGGGGCCATTAAGTCTCTGAGTTTGACAAACTCATGTAAAGAAGCATTGCCCTAGTAAATGTAACAAACGAGTGTTTGCTATACAATTTATTCTGCTCTACAAAACATGGTCCTTGCTGTGAAGAAGCTGGGACTTGTTTCCATGACAGACATGCATCCAGTTAGTGGACTATAAGGCAGAGTGATGTTAAGGCTCAGCTAGAGGCAAAACAAAATTGAAGCTCATTTTGTTAGGACACAGGATTTTAGCACTTTTGTTTGTTTCACGGTGCCCTAGCAATGGGAAAATTTTTGTGAATGGCGTATAACTCTATATTTTACATGGAGCTGATTTTTAAGAGTGTGTTTATGAAACTGGATTATTCACTAAAGAAAATATTTCTACCCTGTAAACAAATCTTTTTTACTAGAGTCACTGTGACTTTATTATAGAGAGCCTTTTAATGTATTACTTATTGAAAGAATTTTACCTGTGTACATATCATGTAATTTGTTTCTTTTCATAGAAAAGGAATAACTTTAATTAAAATTATTTTGGAAATCCTTATATTTCCAGAATGTATTATGTTAATGTTGGGAGAATATCTATAAATGAGGGTTGATTATTAACATTTTCTTAGGTAAGGAGCGGAAACAAGATTAAAAAACCATGTGGGCTGAAAGTGCTGTATTAGTTACAAGACTCAGCTGTAAATAATTTAAAAATAGGTATCATGACCATCACTCCCTCCATCTCCTGGAAATGGGAACTCTGGTGACACATAGTAGGTGTTTTCTCAATGACTTGCTTTGTTATTTTTAGGTCAGATCTTTTCAATAGCAAAATTGCTTTTTGGTATTTTAGGCAACAAAGGAAGGGATAAAGACTTAGTTATGTAAATCTTAGTAAAATCCTATAACATTCAAAGCTCTGGGGGTGAAAAGGAGAAAACTGCTAGGAAATTTGTCTTTGCCTGGAATGGAAATAATACTACTTTTCTTTAAAAAAGAAATTAAGAATTAAGAAGGACTTATTAAGGAATTACTTATATCTAGGAGCATATTAAAAGTTATGGAGAAAACAAAAGTAGCAATATCCAAAACAGCTGTTTACTTGAGTAGGCAAGATTAAGACCTAAGAAAACATTAAATGCTAAAACAGGAAAGCACCAGAAATACTAGTGCAGAGCTTAAATGCGTATAAACTCGTTTCATAAGTTGGTGCCTCAATATTTTCTGTCCCCTATATAAAGCAGCAAGTTGTGCCTGCATTAGCACATTAAAGCCACTTGGTTGAATATTTGTGTTTGGAGTTCAATAGAAATGAAGCAGCAAAACACTGGCTCTGTAAAGTCAGGCAAGGGAAAATCTTGAATTGAGAAGGATGTCAGGGAAATCTCTCAACTGTTAGGACAAGTTTCTGTGGGCAAAGGTCCACTTCAGGTTCTGTATCTAATGTTCATTAAGGATCTGATTGATCCTCTCTGGGCTTGTTGAGGCTTTTTGGCCTTTGCTGATATGAATTTTGCTTGGGAAAGGACAGAGGAATAGAGTGCAGGTCACTGAGGTTGGTGACATCAATCCAGGACTGTCTAGGAGAAAAGGAGGGTAATGCCTTGCATATTCTTTGTGAGAAGATCTTGCCAGTTCTGGCCCTGACCCTACTCTTTGAAGGGGTCTCATCTCTGAAGCTCATGAAACTCGGGACCTGAGAGCTTTTCTTTTCCCTTCCCAGGAAGTTGCATGCTAATCATGCCTACTTACACATTACACAATTTCTCAGATGGTTTGTGGATCAGTTAGGTCTCTGTTTGCTGTGACGGAAACCCCAATTCATACACTGGCTTAAACAGAAACAGGGACTTTTTGACTCATAATCGACATAGCCAGGGTAAGGCTGAATTCTGACTCAAGTAGTGTCTTCAGAACTGAGTTTCTTGTTACCTAACTCACTTCTTCTTGTGTTGGCTTAATAGTTAGATAGGTTCTTCACTCATGAATGCAAAATGGATGAGCATCTACAGACTTTACATCCTTTTTATTAAAAATTGGCAGTCGACAGTAATTTCCAGTAAAAATTCTTATTGCATCTCAGTGACTTCAGTGGGATCCCATGTACACTTCTGGACTAATTTCTTCATGAGGAATGTAATAAACTGATTTTTTTTAAGACTGATTGGGTCACATGATCCATTCCTCTGGTTGAATTCCCACCCACATCATATAGGTGGAAGAGGTGATGTCTAAGAGGATATAATAAATCCAAACATTAGGTAACAAAATAACTGTTTATATACCATTATTATGGCTTCAAGTACTATTGTGATTGCCAGCGATTAATAATCCTCAGGCAACAATTTCTGCTTTACCTAAAGCAGAGGAATGCTGAACACTCAACAACAATAAGAGCCACACTTACTGTGTCCAAATTTTTTGGCCTTCAAGTATTCTTAGAAAGTATATAAAGTGTATTGGTTGCAGCAGCACCCACAGACAACTTGGGCTTATATGACCATTTAGGCATGTTGTTGGCATATTTGAAAACATGTCTGTTTTGCGAGTGAATCATAATTTTAAAGCCAGAATTGGGCACCATTGGTAGAGGATTTACTAAACTCTTTTTCCTTCTGCATGAGACTTACAGGTTAACTCTGTAGCTCTGTTCCCCTGAAAACCTGAAAATGGTAAAAGGTCAACTGTGTTGCTAGGCAACATTAGTTAGGATACAAATGACCCTTGGTTAGTAAGAATGAGAATTTGAGAATTAGAGAAGTATGTGCAGACACATATGTAAAATGACTACCTGGTCTGGCTCTGACTCTGCTCTCCAAGAGCGGCTATTTGTTCATTCTGCCATGGCCCTGTACCATTCGTTATAGTCCCTGACTACATGGAACTGGGTGATAAGGAATAAGTCTTCCTTAGTACCTAGATTGAGATAACTGTAAATCAATCCTAAGAGGGAGCTATAGTTTGGGGTTTCTCTGAGTGCAAGTGACTCTTGTAACTGGGTGTGTATTCTGGAAGTCAACCCTATGAAGTTGTTATAAAAATATTGGATCCAGAGAGGAATGAGGCTTTTAAGGCTGGATACCCTTGAGCTTGCTTGATGTGTTCTTATCTCTGTTATTGAGCTGGTGGGGGCAGGGGCAGGTAGATTAGCCCCAGGACACAGTATAGATTGTTGCATGGATAACCACAAGACTCTGGAGGAAGAGGAAGGCTTGATGCTGCTCTGCTGGTGAACTCTCTGAGTAGATCAGTGCCAAATGTTGGCTGTGATAGTCTTATGCACCTGAATGTTCAGTTAAGCTTAAAAAGACCCACTGGAGGTATTGTAGACACATATGTAAAATGCAGTCTGAGATAAGGATCAGATTCCTGATCTTATGATATGGCAGAGACTGGATAACTGTACATTACGACTGTTTCCTTTCTCTCTGGGCACCAAGCTAAACTTGTGCTAGCCTCTCTTGTAGTACATGCAAGCATTTGACGAGGTTCTAACCAATGGAATATGGGTGGAAATGAAGAAGAGTACTTCTAGATCAGGCCCATGAAAACTTCCCTAGTGCCATCTCTCATCTTCTTTCTCCAATTGCTCAGTTAATACCCAGGATTCTAATACACCAGAGGAAGGTGAAGCATAATCCTGAATGACCACATAGAGGGTCACCTGCAGTCAGGAACACCCAAGTACACTTCAAATGAACAAAAAATACACAGTAATTGTATGTAGCCAGAGTAATTTGGAGTCTTACCTGTGATCTCCATTAGTACTTCCCTAACTAACAGACGTATTCCTCAGATCTATAGATTTTCTCATTTTACACTAGGAAATGCAGGCCTGCCACATTTGCAGGAATGACTTCAAGAGTTTTTAAACCCTAACATGCAGACACAAGATGTATGCTTACATCATGAGCTGATGATTTGGAAGTAATACTCATTTACTTTTTAAATCATGAAAATTTGGGATACAGCTTTGTCTTAGTTTATTTTCTGCTGCTATAACAGAATACCTGAAACTGGTTAAATGATAAACAATAGAAATGTATTTGGCTCACAGTTATGGAGGCTGGGAAGGGCAAGACTGAGGGGTTGCATCTGGTGAGGGTCTTCTTCCTGTGTCACAACACTGAGGAAGGCATCACATGGCAAGAGAGAGGGCCTGAGTGCAAGAGACAGAGAGAAAAAGGGGGCTGAATTATGAGGATTAATGCAATAATGACATTAATCAATGCATGAGGGCAGAGCCCGCATGACATAATCACCTCCTTAAAGGTCCCATCTCTTAATACCATCACAATGACAATTAAATTTCAACATGAGCCTGTAGTCCCAGTTACTGGGGAGGCTGAGGTGGGAGGATCACTTGAGTCCAGCCTGGGCAGCATATTGAGACCCTGTCTCAAAAAAAAAAAAAAAAAAAGCCAAAAATTCAATATGAGTTTTGGAAAGGACATTCAAAGCATAGCCAACTCCTACTTATAAGTAGGGAAAAGTGACCAGGAGAAAACATTTGTATAAATGCTGCTGTCTATAATGACACCATCAAATATCTGCCTTGTCAGTTCATGGTAGCAGAGAAAGATTGGAGGCAGACTGAGTTGTGGTGGAGGTGAGGGTTTTATTTTTTTCCTCTTCAGCAACCCTCATGCTGAATCTGGGGTCTAGGGGGGTTCTAGTTCATTGCTGTTTACAGTCATATTTCCTATGCTGTAGATGGAACATTAGTCCATTTAAAAAAAGGATTCTATGGTTAAATAAATTAGGAAAATACTGCATACTGTATTTCTCCCTATGGGAGAGTCTCAATGCATATTAGCAGATTAAAGCCTCTTAGAAAGTCTGCAATAAAAGAATCCGTTCTTAACATTATCAGTTTATAGTAAATAAGAATAATAAATTATAATTTTAATATATTAAATTTATTAAAGTATTATACTTTTATCTATAAATAGATAATTTATTCAGAATAAACTACTCCAAAATCTACTTAATTCAGTAAAAGTGTGCATCTCACTCATTACAACTCAGTATTGGTCAGCGGGTAGTTGGGAGAGAATGACTCAGTTCCTGGGTTAATTCGGGAACCCAGGCACCATTCACAGAGTGGGGCCATTATCTTTCAGGGCTTCAGAGTTCCACTGGATTCTTTGCATCCAAACAGGAGGGGAGGGAAATAAGAGGAAGCACATTTGATCTTAACCTCCTGTGGAGGTGATGATTTCCACTTCCATTGGTGAGAACCAATTCTCGTAGTGTGTCTACGAGAAAGAGCAGAACACTGGTATTGGCAAACTTTCCAGTAGCTGTCACAAGTTGCCCTGTTGCCCCCCCCCAACATTTCTTTGCTCCCTTTCCCTCCGCAAAGAACATACATCCCAAGGGAGCTGTCTAATGTGCCATCTAGGTTCTATATTCAGCTGAATGTCCAGGAGTTCTTGGAGGCAGAGTTGTCTCTAGCAAGGACAGAATGAGAGACACATGGTATTTCATGGGGTTTGCTCATGTTTTGAGAATTAAAGTCTGTTTACATTAGAATCAGAGTCACTTGGTCAGGTGTTTATATGCCATTTTAAATTATTTTTCACACAATTATTTTTCAAAGTTTCTCAAAGTAGTTCCAAAATCCTTCTGGTTCCTCAAGTGCGAAGCTCCTTTCCTCAATTCACTGAGTCTTGTCTCCAGGAGAAACTCATTTGTTCACTGTTGCCTATGGGCCTGCCTATGGTCCTCTGGGAGGACCCCCTGCCCATTACCTTCCCTGACCTTATCTGAAGTGAGTGTTGAGGGGTAGGCTCTCCAGGGTAGCTGTGCAGACTTTGCAAGCCATTTCCTAACTTTTATTTCAGAGCTCAGACTCTCAGATCTACAGAGCCTCCGCTAAGGAGGTAAGCAGGCTGTTCATGACAATATTAACAAGGTTTGATATTTTGATAATGCTTCTGGTTTCCTAAATACTGTTAAATGCATCATTGCATGCAATCCTCAAAACAACCCCATGAGGTGGTTATGTCAGAGCAGAGAGAGAGGCCACTCTGAAGTCTGAAGTGAATTCCCATTGGTCCATTCACAAGGCAAGGAAATACTTCATGACTTGCTTCTGCTATTTATGCCCCCTACTTTTAAAATCCAATCTGGGCCATTTTGTGAGCCAGCTATTTAGCTAGTTCAGGTCATTAAAAGTCTGACCTGACCTCAGATTTAATGAACCATTCATTCTTTCCCACCAAACAAATGACCTTCTTCTGGCAAAGTAGGCTAACAAGATTCTTTTCATCTTGAGAAGCAATATTCAAGTCTGGAATACTTGGGTCCCACCCTGCCCTTTCCTTTCTATAGGACATGAGATTTCAGCTCTGGAGAGGCTAATCTTGTTATAGATCCATGGTTTGTACCTGATCTTCTCTAGAAACTGAGGTATTCTTTAGAGATGCCTTCAAGAGTCAGCGTATAGCAGACAAGATTAAGGTGGTAGTTGAGTCTTGGCCCTGGGCTTCTTCTTCCCCTTCAACCAAGGCAGTCCAGCTTTGATCTGTGTCATTAAAGAAAGAGTTCTACCACTAACAAAAGCCCTGCAAACGATGGTTATTAGCTAAATCCATCATCTCTGTGGATGATAAACTTGAGGTCCAGAGAGGTTAATTGATTGGCCTGAAGTCACACAGATGCTCTAGAAGGAATTGGCATTTACGCTCAGGTTTCCTAAGTCCCAGATCAGTGCTCTCTGTGATGGAGTGGCTGCCTGTTACCTCCCTGGGTGTGTGTGGCATGTGGTCTGGGGTCTAAGATAAAGGGAGGGAGTCCGGCTCTGCCCACGCTGCAGACAGCATGGGGGACCTGGGCAGGCAGTTTTACCTCCTGCTCTTGGTCTCCTAATTCCTCATTAGGTGAAGCAAGAACAATCCTGGCTTCCCATCTAGGGCAGGGCTGCTCTGTTTGAGGCTGATGGTGCACCCTGCTAGAATCTTGGCACCTCTCAGGCGTTTTATCAGCCCCTATTTACAGAGACACTGCCTGAATTCCTTCTGTCACTCCATCCCCCCTCGCCTATGCTGGTGGTTAGCAGTGCCATTAAAAATCTCAAGTAGGAGACAACATAATTGTCTCGTTACATTTTAAACTTTTGGAATATTGTTCTTTTTCAGAGTTGTGAAGATAAAATGGATGTAGGTCAGCTTGAATCTGTCTTTTTCTATCAATGGCCTGCAAGCATTAAATATGCAAGAGATGGGCTGCTCTGTTCATATCTCCCCCGCCCCCCCCCCCCCCCCCCGCGCCCCCCCCCGGGGGTGTTGTTGGAGAAGAAAAGTAAATAATGTTTCT
>CAUYQG010160764.1:0-12666 GCA_963574415.1 Tarsius wallacei | reverse complement strand
GCTGCAGTGGCCAGGAGCGGCCACTGCACTCCAGTCTAGGCAACAGAGTGAGACTCCAACTCAAAAGAAAAAAAAAAGAATACACAGTGTTAATGCTTTGACTTTTAAAAGCCCTAAATCTGGCCACTTGATAATGAGCTTCCCTAAACTTATATTTGGATAGTCAATGAATCACTGGCATGGATCCATTCAATTATTGTAGCTGAGGTCTCACCAGAGGAGTTTCTATACCCTCAAGTGATTGATACACTAAAACATTGAAGGAATTGAGATACCACATGGTCCCTTTCTACCACACTAGGAATAATCTCTGTTTGTTCTGGACTCTGCAAAACTGTGATAAAAGGGTGCCTGGAGTCAAATGCAAGGTATCGATTAGCCAATTCTTTAGCTGGGCTATCATTCCGGCCACCTATACCATTTTCCTTTGGTTTCTTAAGTATCAACAGGGCGAGAAGGGGGAGATAAAGCCAGATCTTGGGCACTATATTAAAGAATTGATGTTGCTTTCTTATTAATGACATGACAAATTTATTTCCTTAAAGAAGATGGAAAAGTGATTGCCTATTTGCCACCAAGTGACACGAGAGAGAGAGAGAGAGAGAGAGAGAGACACAGAGAGAAACCAGTCATTTGCTATGTATTCAAGTACCTACAGGCCTGTTCAATTCCTGACCATCTTCAGATATAGCCTTGCCAGACCAGAGGCCTCTTAGGCACCACTGGACCAGAAAGATAGATATGAATGTTCTATAATGTGCTTTGGAAATGGTCTGGTCCTCTTTACCGCAGAATTGTCAGATAACCAAGAATGAAAGGCCTGCCTGTTATCATTTTTTGCTTTGGGCAGGAATGAAAGGACAGGGGCCATTCTAATTTGAGCCTCTAAGAAGAACTGAAGTTTGCTTCCATGGGGCTAATATTGAGGGACCTATAGAATAGTGTTTTCTGTCACAGGACCTAGAGAGGCACCAGTACTTAAGAAATCTGGCCAGTAGACCAGCTTCAGACTTGACTTTCACAAATTTAAAGTATCAGACAGCTTTCTATGGCCTGATGTGACTGAGTAGATGTTTGTTCCATTATTTCAATATCCAGCTTGCCCTCCATAACTCTTCTGGGTGACAGGCCAATTGCCACTCATAAAGCAATTAATTTGGTTAAATATCTGAACCCAAAGAAGTTCCAATTACCCCTCCACTCCCAAAATGTGGTCCATCAGTTATTTTAGAATGAGCAACAAACATGGAGGATGGGGAGGCTCAGGCCTGCATCCACTAAGGGGCAGAAGTGAGAGAAAAAAATGGGAAGAAATGAGCCAAGGGAGGAAGCAAGAAAAGGAAGACAGTATACACCCAGGGCCCAGTTGTAGGAGGGTCATATACCACTGATGTAAGCACCAGGGCCTCAGGTTCCACAGTAATTCCCATCAAGCAGAGGGACATGTTTTTCACCCTCGTTTCCATTACACAGAGCCTGCAGATGGCACACAGCATTACTACTGCAATTATTGACTATAATTATTATGAAAAGTCTTTGATGTGATAGCAAAAATTATTAAAATGGCCCTTCTTAGAGAAGAAGGGCAATAAATACAGCCTCATTTGGAAAATTCAAGGACCCAATTTTGTACCAGGACCCTCTGCCAGAAAATAATAAGTCACTTTAATATACTTGTTTTCAGCTCCTCTCCTTGTGGATGTTTTATCCTATGTAAAAAACAAATAATGGTATGTGATTCAGGGTATACTTAAGAGTATACTTAAAGGTACTTCAAAGGAAAATAAAAAATAAAGTAACCTTCTCCTTGTAGACACACACATATTTATATAAGCTCTTCA
The DNA here is from genome assembly GCA_963574415.1 of Tarsius wallacei. Lineage (NCBI taxonomy): Eukaryota > Metazoa > Chordata > Mammalia > Primates > Tarsiidae > Tarsius > Tarsius wallacei. The sequence continues at coordinate 10,825 of CAUYQG010160764.1, read as the reverse complement.
TTTTTCCTGATCCCATAGTAACCAATGAGAGGCAATTTTTTAAATGTCGGTCTTGTTTTAAAGATAATACCTAGCAGTGCTGTGCTTATCTGTTTGAATTAGTAAACACTGTAGTGTACCTTTAAAATATCAGTAACTAGAAATAAGAAAAAAACAGAGCAGCTCACTTTGTTCTCTTTATCTTTCAAAGAATCATAAACCGTGCAAGGTCACATCTTTTTTTTTTAAATCTACCTAATCTTACATTTTAACTCTGAGTCAAGACAGCATAATCCCAAATTATATGCAGTGTTACAGCAGCACATACATCAAATCATTTTCTGAAAGCAGTTTCAATGTGGGGGAAAAGGCCATTTTCAAAAGCTGAAGTGAAACTAAATGTCCAGCATTATAATTCCCGATTTTTGCAAATGAACTGCCTCAATTAGAATGAGTTCAACCAGGCTATCTGGAAAACATGCTTATGCGTTTGCCCATGAGTGCTTCTATTTTTAATACATGACAATGAACACAGTCCAATGCAAAGACCAAATAGCCTAACCCAAACTTACTGTACTAGATTAAGTTCGATTATATAGAATAAGTATACTAGAATTAAATGAGCTTGCAAAAGAACCATAGTTCAAGCTCAAATTTCTTAAGCATACATTGGAAGAGGTGCTCAGTAGCACCACGTCTGAGCTTCCATTTGGCCTAATGACTTGGTGGATATGGGTAAGTGGAAGAGATACTCTTATAAAAAGGCATGGCTTCATTATTATGAGATGAACCTTCATGATTCCATGATTTGTGGCTGGAAACATAAAGAAATTATATCAGAGACAATTACAAAATAAGTCTATATTTAGAAATAATCATGATGCATTCTTATTGGTTAAAACTTTTCTAATAGCACTGACACACTTGGTAGCCCTGGGATAGCATACGATACCCAAACTTCTTTTTATCCCACCAATAAATAGCAACTCAGAACAGGAAGGGTCAGGTCATCAACAACCAAGAGCTTTATCTTATACCATGTTATGGTTTGGATATGGTTTGTTTGGCCCCTGCAAGTTTCATGCTGAAATTTGATCCCCAATGTTAGAGGTGGGACCTGGTGAGAGGTGTTTGGATCACAAGAGTGGGTTCCTCATGAATGGTTTAGTACCATTCTTACAGCACTGAGTTCTCACTGCTGGAAGAGCCTGACACCTCTCCCCACCCTTTCTTCCTTCCTCTCTTGCCCATGTGATGTCTGCTCCCCTCTGTCTTCCACTATGAGTGGAAGTTTCCTGAAGCCCTCACCAGAAGCAAATGCTGGCACAATGCTTCTTATACAGCTTAGAAAAGCATTAGCCAAATAAACCACTTTTCTTTATAAATTACCCAGGCTTGGGCATTTCTTTGTAGCAACACAAATGGACTAAGACATCCTGTATCACCAAGAATCCTCAATCAGACCAGTTCATAAGTAGGAAACTTGAGTATAAGAATAGAAAAGCTTGTCTGGAGCATAATTTGCTATCTAACTACATAGTGTATAGTATACATGTTAGAAGAATGTAGAAAATGAGCTATAAACGTTCTGATTGGATCTTTCTGTTTTTTGTGGCAGTGAGGCATCATGCTATATGGAAAGCATAGGGCCTCAGAGTTAAATAGGCCTCAGTTTAGGTTGAGTTCTTATCTTAATTTTTCTATATTTTTTTTAGAGATGAAGTCCTGCTCTGTTGTCCAGGCTGGAGTGCAGTAGCACAATCATAACTCACTGCAGCCTTGACCTCCTGTACTCAAGTGATCCGCCCACCTCAGTCTCCAAAGGAACTGGGACTTCAGGCATGCACCACTGCAGCCAGCTTAGGCTTAGTTCTGTTGCTTATCATCTGTGCAAGTTGTCCAGTCTTTTAACTTCTCTGAGCCTATTTCATCTTCTTTAAAATGGAGACAAGAACAGAATCTACCTCAGTGTTGTTGGAAGCATTGAATTTATATAGTGCCTTAATCACCAGTAACTATTATTAAGACCACTGACATCAGAAGATGCTACATATTTCTCAGGAAGGGTATCGCTTTCTATGTTTCAGGGTTCAACTATGTTTAACCTACAGAAGAGCGTTTTGTTTACTTGTTGTTACTATTACTAGTCTTAGGAAGTACTTATTTTTAAAAATTACAGACCAAACAGCTATTTACCTTTATTTAGCAGAAACACAAAACTGTCCCTTGATAAAAATTCAGGCTAAAGCCTGTAATACTGCCCTGGAACTACAGGCTAGAGAATTTTTTCTTTCATTTTAAAATGGCTCTGTTAAAAGTTTTGAGATTAGTAGAAAACAAACTATTAAAGACAGATTCTTAGGCCGGGCATGGTGGCTCACGCCTATAATCCCAACACTTTGGGAGCCTGAGGCAAGAGGACTGTCTGAGCCAAGGGATTCAAGACCGTCCTGGGCAACTTGGCAAGACCTATTTCTACAATAAACCAAAAAATTAGCTGGACGTGGTGGCATACACCTGTAGTTCCAGCTACTTGGAAGGCTAAAGCAGAAGGATGGTCTGAGCCCAGCAGGTGGAGGCTTCGGTAGCCAAGAGTGAGCCACTGCACTCTAGCCTGGGCAACAGAGTGAGACTCCATCCCCACCCCCCCAAAAAAAGACAAAAAGGTAGAGTCTTATGAGGTTGCCATTATTTTAAGCCAAACAGGTCAAATATCTGCAATTTTAAATACTCTAATCTTTTGGGAAATCAACCTTGCAGCAATATCCAAGTATTTCTGCATATATATGATTTGTTTGTATCCTAGAATTCCTATACTTATGAATATAATCCAAAAGATTAAAATAAGACACTCCTATTTGCTTACTTAGATATGCATCTGACCTTTTAAAAAATGTATGTACCTATGAGTATGCACTATGTCTACTGTACTATCCTGACATGATCAATTTCTTCCTAATAGCCAATGATTTTGTTGAAAGAACCCTCTGCTCTATGAAATAAAGGCAGATGATTTGGAAATTTAGACTAAGGATAACTGTATGTCAAATGAAAACCAAAAAAAAAAAAAAATCCACCCTGAGATGAAGGGAGTTTGTTCCCTATCACATCAAAGGAAGGGAGAACAAAGATGGAAATGACAGCTCCCTGCACAATTGTGATGCATTTAAGTGCTGATTTTTTGATGTTGCTGATGAGAGTATATCGACCTCAGAGCGTCTGTCAGTTTATCACCTGGTCACCTCCTTATATTATCATTGTGCCTTAAATATTTCTGTCAAATAGGTCTTCCTCTACTTGGCTTTAAACTGGTACTATAGATTTTTCTCCATTATCCTCTTACATTTGTGCATAAGATTCACAGACATGAATAAAAAAATCATCAGCATAATATTCACCAAGGTTTGGAGAGATTAAAAATGATTCTTCTTGAACAAGTGTTTCTAGAATGATAGTGGCGATGGAGGGAAGGAGGGAAGAAGAGACGGGTACTCCAGGAAATACCCTAGCCTTGGTCCTAAGTAGTATATACAGGACTTAGGGCATGAAGTAACTGTGGATAAACAAATGTGTAATGATGATCACAGCACTATTAAATTCAACAACATAATGGGAGAGGAAAAGAAAAGTACAAAACCATCACATAGTTTTTCCTATATTAGAGTAGAAGCTATGATAAAAACAAGAACATTATTGAGGGAGGGGAAAAAAGAGTGCAAAAAGTAAACAACATTCAAGATGCCTAAAGACTAGTTTAAAAAGAAGAAAAACATGTACTTGTTATTCCAGAATAAGTCTTCCCAAGTACTTACATTTTGAGGGAGGGAGCTGGAGAGAGAAGAGAACCTCAGCGTAGTGAAAAAGTAGAGTAACAAGAAGTGAAGGTATCTTTGATAAAATAACAAGCTTGTCCATACTGGAAATAGAGCAAATCCCATAAGGCAGAGCAGGTTAAACACAAAATAAAAACTAGGCAGGAGCAACTTTAAGGGACTGCAAAGCCAGTAGTACCAGGCTCTTTTGCTGTATCAAAGGGAGGAAGCCATTTAGAGGAACCACTTAATCACAGTCACAGGGCTAAAAAGGAGATGGTCGAGAGACTGAATGAATTCTTTGTCTTGTGTGGAGATTTGTATTCCCAAACCAGAATACTGAACTCGGTAGGTCAGAGGTACTAGATCAAATAGTGGTAAACATGATGCTCTGCATCTAATCAACAAACCAGGAGTAGATAAATCACTGGGACCAGATGGTATCCACCAGCCAGTTTTCAAGTAACTCAAGGGTGAAATTGTTTTGGCCAACATGTGTAGGCTGGATTTACAAACAGCCACTGTGCCCAAGAGACTGGTGCTTGTCAATGTGATTCCTATTCATAAGAAGGGTTCCAGAAGGGACCCTGGGAAGTAGAAATCAGTAAGACTCATTCCCATATCAAGCAAGAAATCAGTAAGACTCATTCCCATATCAAGCAGGCTGGCCAACCTTACAATAAAGGTGAAATCACTGCACATTTATGAAAATAAAGGCTACAGGGAAGAGAGAAACCAAATATTTTGGCAAAAGGGAAAAAATTACGTTCATCTAATAAACCAGAGCTCTTGGGGTGGGCAGTGCAAGGGCAGTGCATACTTATTTATATAAATAAAGGGGGCCTTCAGGATACAATTTATGAAGGGTGCTAAAAAAAACAACAGAAAAATATCATACATAAGTGTTACTGCATATTATCATTGAATCTTAAAAGACACAAAAAGATAAGGACAATTCAGAAGTTAGATAAAAAGAGCAGGGCAATTATTTACTTTAGGAAAGGTGGGAGGGACAATGAAAATAGATTAAGGTTCAGTGTGGAAAGATGGAAATGATATTTATTTTATTCAAGCTTATGGGGAGGCTTTAAAACTGTTCTTTCCAACACCTCCTGATATATTAAACTTATTCAATTAAAAAACCCTATAAGTATAGCAACGGGCTCTCTTATACATTGCTTAAAATTCTGGGAAAACCCAATAAGCGAGGGATGCCTTGGTTTACCAAATTTAAAAAAGAAGAGGAGAAAGAAAGTTTGTGGAATTTACTGTAGAACACTGAAGTCACCCTCTGGGACATAGCCTTTATTTTGTACACAAATACGGCAGTTGCATATTTAACCAACTCTGCTGTCTGATTTCTAGACATTCAGTTCTGCCCTGGGTTAAAAAGGGACAAAGAGTGAACCCAAATCAATGACAGCAGAAGTGACAGCTGAAAAGGAAGGCAGAAGCAACAGTGGCAGAACAGTCTGGGGCCATTTAGCTTAGGGGCAAATAGTTCCTCATACTTCAAAAAGGCCTAAGGACATTGCTGCATTAGAGCACCATTTATTAAATGATTTTCATAATGATGACCCTGACTCTCCTTTAACTGATTATGGCTTTTATCCTTCTGTTTAATAAGACAGGATAGTAAATATTTTACAAATAGCTTCACTGAAATATTTGAAACATTTTTAAAAGATAGCTTGATATGTAAAAGAATAATTATCTGGAAAAATCTCTTACTCATAATATTTTCCTTTCAGATAAAGCAAGATAAACTAACACATCATTTTAAAGCTACAAGCAAAAGGTCAACAGTTGGTATTGGTTGCAACTCAAGAGCTTCACAACAGTTCTAGATGTATTCAAACAGAACAGACCTATGTAGGGATTTATTAAATTAAAGTGGTATACATTGATAACATTTGAATTATTCCAGAAAAGAACATTCGTTTCCCTTCCACCTCAGTGTGATGTCCTTGCTGGAGATATACCATGAGAAAACTGACCCATGCAACAAGGCTGTTACTCCTTTCAAAGGGCATCAAACAGCTGGTTCACATTACCAAAAATATTAATCCCAGAAGACTTAGAAGAAAAGAGCTAAGTAAACATAAACATAGGGTTTATTTCTTAGAATGGGCTTATTTATTTCTTTAAACATGTAGTTTTCCATTTGGGAAGAGAAACTATGCTGAATACACTTCACACCATTCTTGATTTCTTTCAAGACAACTTGGACCCGATGAAGGAAATAGATCCAACACATCCAAGAAAACAACAACAAAAAAGATGCTTAAGTAGAGCCAACTTTCAAACTACATGCCTTAGATCAAGCCACTACACACACCAGAAAAGCACCACTGCTGATCTTTGTCATAAAATGTATTAAGTGCTCCAGGGAAACAAAATGGAACAAAACCTGGGTAACATTAAAGGCCAAAATAATAAAGTTTTCTAGAAAACATAACTGCATAAATTTTATCATTCATTTTCTTTAAATTAGAGTGCCCAAAAGCAAAAGTTGCTCTTTTCTCACAAAAGAGAAAAATTGATAAGGAAGTATTCTAAATAATAACTAATTGAATACAATAATGGAAATGAAGACACTGAAGAATACAGACAGAAGGGAGAAGAAGAGGCAGAGAAAAAGTGGGTCACTCTTTTTCATGATAAAAATGCCAATTTACCAAATGTCACATGCCTAATCTGTACCCTACATGTAACACAAATACAAATGTCCTATATTTGACCGAATGAGAATGGTTTTACAATTTTAAATGGCATTGATGTGGAGATTGAACTTTAACATAAACCCAGCATTGCTCCCAGTTTCATACAGCATTTTCTAAATAGACATGTGTGTGGTCATAGATGGCACGTAGCGCTGGTATTTAGAAATAATTTCTTTAGAACAATGCTCTCTTAACATTTCCTACTTTTTAGCATGATCAGACACCAAAATCACCAGAGTAGTGCCTTGCTAAAGAAGGGATGGAAGCCGGGTTTGGTGGCTCAACCTGTAATCCCGTGCTTTGAGAGGCTGAAGCGAGTGGATTGCCTGAGCCCGCGGGTTCGAGACCCGCCTGGGCAACTTGGTGAGACCTCATCTCTACAATAAATCAAAAAAAAATTAGCCAGGCGTGGTAGCGCACGCCAGTAGTTCCAGCTACTTGGAAGGCTGAGGTGGTAGGATCGCTGGAGCCCAGCAGGTCGAGGCTGCGGTGGCCAGGAGCGGCCACTGCACTCCAGTCTGGGCGACAGAGACTCCAACTCAAAAAAAAAAAAAGAAGGGATGGAAAGCTTACGATATTGCCAGCATTTCTGGAAAGAACAAACATCCTCTGTGAGGGCTGTCCTAAAAACAGTCCTGTGTGATAGCTCACAATCTTTATTTCATGAAAACCTGTACAATGATGACTTTTCAGTGAAAGCTTGTAAGCTCCTTATTTCTTCCCTAAGTGATGAATGCGTGCTGTTATGGTCCCAGAAAGGGTCTCTGGACCCCCTCAAGCTCCCAACCACTACACAGCTGGCTCCCACTACAAAGAATAGGTAAGTCAGATCATGAAAACCAGGCTACATGGTGTTCCTTCTGGAAAAACAAATGTCGGGCATGGTTTTCTATTCTGACAGAGAGCTGGGAATGCCACAGCAAAGAGGCTGAGAGATGCCTGGCTAAGAAGTAGTCAATATCCTGCCTGGTGAGGTATTGGGAATTAACGACATTCAGAACCTCACCCAATGGTCTGAGAAATAATGTTTATTTCTGTTTTTTAACATAAAAACTCATTTTTCAGCCGGGCTCGGTGGCTCAGCCTGTAATCCCGCGCTTTGGGAGGCTGAGATGAGTGGATTGCCTGAGCCCACTGGTTTGATACCCGCCTGGGCAACTTGACGAGACCTCATCTCTACAATAAATCAAAAATCAGCCAGCGTCGTAGCGCGTGCCTGTAATTCCGGCTACTCGGAAGGCTGAGGCAGAAGGATCCCCGGAGCCCAGCAGGCCGAGGCTGCAGTGGCCGGGAGTGGCCACTGCACTCCAGTCTGAGCAACAGAGTGAGACTCCAACTCAAAAAAAATAAAAATAAAAAATAAAAACTCATTTTTCTCTCATCCTTCCCAAAGACTCCCAATCGTTTTATTATGAAAAGGATTCTCCTATTCCTCACCTCTCAATATCACTTTTCATCTTCCGGGAGTGGAAAACAGGGAAATAGACTGCATGTAAAGAAATAAGGAAATGATCACTTTGCTACCACGAAGAACTGGAAAGACTTAAGATCTTGCAATAGAATTTTCTCAGCTTACAGAAGAGGAAATAAAGGACTTGCAAGCGTAGATAAACCTGTACAAGGTTGGACAGTAGAAATATATTTGGCCAGGACAAGAACCCTGGCCTTCAGTGGTCTAGCTTGTGATTTTTTTCCATCCCTTATCACCCAAACGCTGATATGAGCCGTCAGAGTACTACAAATAAGAAACTCTCGAAAGTAAAGTGCTGCTGAACATGTTGCTTGCTCCCCATCCAGATATGCTCCCTCAACTTTTTCAACTAAAATTTAATTTACAGCTGGGTGCAGTAGTCCACGCCTGTAATCTCAGCACTTTGGGAGGTGGAGGCAAGAGGATTACCTGAGCTCAGGGGTTTGAGACCCGCCTGAGCAACATGGTGAGACCTCATCTCTACAATAAATCAAAAATTTAGCTGGGTGTGGGGGTGCACGCCAATGGTTCCAGCTACTTGGAAGGTTGAGGGGGAAGGATCGCCTGAGTCCAGCAGGTCGAGGTTGCAGTGGCCGTGAGTTTGCCACTGTAATCCAGCCCGGGGACAGAGTGATACTCTGATGCAAAAAATAATAATAATAATTAATTTACATACCACACAATGCACCCATTTAAAGTGTACAATTCAGTGAGTTTTAGTATATTCACAGGACTGGGTAGCTGTTACCACTGTCTAATCCCAGAACATTTTCATCATTCCAAAAAGAAATCCTGTGCCTATTAGCAGTCACCCCTCTAGCCCCTCCCACACTAGTCCTAGGCAAGCACTCACTATTTTCTGTCTCTATATATTTGCCTATTCTGGACATTTCATATAAAAGGAATCATGACTGTTGTAGTCTTTCTGAGCTGGCTTTTTTCATAAAGCATGTTTCCAGGGCTCATCCATGATGTAGAATGTATCAGTACTTCAGTCTTCTAAATGTCTGTATAATATTCCATTGCATGGATATACCATATTTGGTTTACCCATTCAATAGTTGATACGAATATTTAGGTTGTTTCCACCTTTTGGCAACTGTGAATAATGCTGCTGCAGACATGTTATTATATTATTTGATTTTCATTTGATGCTAGATACAAACATTGATATAGAAACATTTTTAGAACACTGAAATCTTAAGAATTTCCAAAGTTAGAATGAGTCTACACACACACATACACACACACACACACACACACAAACACACACACACAATTTGCATTATCTTGGGTATATACCTAGGAATGGAATTGCTGGGTCATATGGACCAAAAAGTTAATGTTAAACTCTTAGAAAATGCCATCCATAGACATTTTGGAATGAAGAATTTTATCTGGACTGGCCTTGGACATAAGGTTAATACAAGTTATTGGTCTCCACAAGTTGATGTTTCATACTGCTCAGGCCACCAGAAACAACAATAACATTTAAATTGGGAGTGATGACCAAAGCAAAACAAAACAAACTCCAAAACAAGAGTTTTAATCCTTCAAATAAGAAAACACACTTAAATTTAGTCACTACTTCCTGTTTTCAACCTGAAATTCAGACAGAGCATTCTGAACTTCAATACACGCACATAATTATAAAACTGGAATGAAATAGTAAATAAGAATCAGATAACCCCCCTTGTTTAATAACTTTCATGTGAATTACATCTTTCAGAAATGGTAAAGGGAACTCATAATCAACTCTCAGGATCAGATCATAACAAATTATTCCAAAGATATCTAGACACGAATGCTGCTGAAAATCTAAGAATACCCACTGTTCCAAACACAGCTACAAAACGTGCTTCCTAGTAACTAAGAAATTTAAGACAGTTTCATTCTATATCAAGACGTTCTACTAATACAGTGAGCACAAACATCATCAACTTATTTTAGGAGCCTGGCATGGGTGGGTAAAATGTCATTCTTGTGAAAAGACGGTGGGAGGCAGAAATTGGCCTTTCTGGAGAGAGTCACGGAGCTTGTTGATTTCTTTTCACTCTGAAAATTCTTTTTATTCATTACTTGGGCTGCTGGGCAGAGCATTTTCCCTGATTACAGCTGTGGAATTTTAGCCCCAAAGCCAAGTAATTTTTTTTTTACAACTTCCCAAATTTTCTTTTTTCTTAATGTTTTATTTTAACTGCAGTTTTGATGGCTGCCTACAGATACACCCTGTGGTTTCCATCTAATTTTTAAAACTTCAAATTTTTAATCACAATTTCATCAACTTTTCACTACTGCCATGTTTGTTCTACCTATATCTCTACCGGTTTTATTTTGTTTCTCTAGTCACCCAACCCACATTTATTAGGTAACTAGAATATGTCAAGCACAATGCCAAATGCTGAGGATAAAAATGAGTATATTCTTTACCCTCAAGAAGCTCAGAGTCTAGTGTAATTCATTCCATCATTCTACCCCTTCTCACTTCCATTTCTATTCCAGTTATGACACTATCTTACCAAGCTTTTAAGTATAACCTACCTATTTGAGAGACTGTTGAGTTTAAGATCTGCCTCTCTTGACCTTCCCTATCCCAGTAGACCCTTGGACTAAGAGCTTCAACACACTTAAATTATTTGGTTTTATTCTGATGTACAAACAAACATTGATGGGGAAGACTCCTCAAAACACTAACATCTAGCCGGGCTCAGTGGCTCAGCCTGTAATCCCGCGCTTTGGGAGGCTGAGGTGAGTGGATTGTCTGAGCCCGCGGGTTCATGACCCGCCTGGGCAACTTGGCGAGACTTCATCTCTACAATAAATCAAAAAATTAGCCAGGT
>CAUYQG010160760.1:0-53424 GCA_963574415.1 Tarsius wallacei | reverse complement strand
GGAAGGATCGCCGGAGCCCAGCAGGTCCAGGCTGCGGTGGCCGGGAGCGGCCACTGCACTCCAGTCTGGGCGACAGTGAGACTCCAACTCAAAAAAAAAGAAAAAAATATATATATTACATATTTAAAAATCATTCCAATCTTTTCAGTAAATACAACCAGTGAGGCAGTGAATTGGGGCAGTATTTTTAAAAAATTCTTGTTAGTCTTATGAGTGATTATTTCTAAACAGAGAAGGTTATTCTCTATTTTTAATGTGGTATGACTAATTCCAAGTGCTGACGTTATGGTGATATTGCCCAGTGACAAACCTGAAAATTATTAGATACTTGTTTTATGCAAAATTCTGCAGCAAAGCAGTCCTTATAGGCTGCATTTTGTCCATGCTTCCTCTAAATTCTATTGAGATAAATGTAATTACTTTACTGTCTGATGTTCATTTACTTCAATAAGGTCATCTTAATTTATGATTTTTTTTAGCACTTATGAGATAAAAAATAAATAAATATTTACATACTTTATAATAGAAGCAACATCATGTGAGAATAATAATCCTTTGTTGGAAATACTCCTACAAAATCGTTAAGGTGTTTTAATCCAAATATATTTGTGACATCACATGAAAAACACCTTCCTATACAACATTTAACTTAATTAATTCCTTTATTTAGCTAATGTTCACTGAGTACCTATATTATTTGGTGCTGTAGTTACAACAATGAATATTACATTATGGTTTTCATCATTGCGTTCAAGTATAGCAATAAAGACAGATTCTGAATGCATAGCTGATAAAAAATAAAATAAAAACACACATCTGCAGCTCTTAATTTTACAAAACGTACTCTGGCCCACGGGTACTCATCTTTTAACCCTTGGTCTCTCACTCAATTACTTTAAAGATTGTTTTAAAATCATCGTTTCTATTTTCAACATCATTCTGTATTAACTATTGGTGTGCTATCCTATGACTAATCTCAAAATCTGTCATCATAAGTCTTTTCCTTTCTGCCCTCCAGTGATCTTCCCCATGGTCCAATTCAGTTATTACCTTCCATAAACCAATGATCATCTATCTTAGACCAATATTGTAAATTAGTATACATCCTATATGTCCAGTGACTAAAGATATATCACATTATATGCTAAGTGTTCATTTGATCAATAACAAACTGAATCGTCTTCATAGTTTGATTTTAACTATTCAACTCTTTTGCTGACCACACAAGCTTTTGATCACATTTGGAATTATTGTTTATTGATCCTATCCCTTTTTCACCCACCATATAACCTACTTTTATTTCTGAACAAGCTTAAATTTTAGGGTAATGATAAATACATATATAAATATACCCACAACTTCTTTGTCTGCTCTTATTTCATTCACTTGTATAAGTTAAATAAACATGGATCCTACTTGTTTAAGTAAAATAAAATAATCCAGCATTTCATCTGCTTCTTGTCTGTACTTGCACAATTGAACACGGCTGAACTATGGCACACTACATTTCTGACAGATCTCACTTTAAATTAATGATAATTATTCTTAGAAGGATCTTAATTTTGCTCAGTTTTCATAGTACATATTTGTAGTCCACTCCCTATTGCATTAGTCCATCTCTATCAATAATTTCTTTTCTATCCTCCACCAATTTCCCCTCAAACTCTCAGCTGATTATTTTTCTTGCTATTTCCCAAAAAACTTAAATAAAAGAAAATATTCATAAACGCTCAGCCTCACAATATATTCCACATAACTGAATTTGTTCTACACTTTCTTTTCTCTTGATGCTTAACAAATTTTCTTTATTTTTATCATTAATATATTTTCCATTTGTTCACTAAATTCCATGCCCACTTTTCTCCTCAATAATAACACATAGTAGTAGAGTATGCTTTCAACATAAGTTGATAGAGTGCCAATTCTTTGCCCTACATATTTGGGATGTAACAGTCACTCACAACTCTGTAACATGATTAATAAAAAACACATGAATGTTCTTCTCTATTTGACTCAGGAAGATTTCCTTTGACAACATGACTCAAAAAAAATGGAGGAACTGTGAAGAAGATAATTCACAGCAGAACAGAGACATTGCTGAGCAATAATGACTGTAGAGACTAACAGCCAGACTGATGATCAAAGGACATTCCATTCCAAAATTTAGATAGTCATGCAGTGGGTTCCCCAGCTGATAGAATGAGCATTGTAGTGGATAACTCAGGGCTCATGGAAACAAAAGAGGAAAACAGTAGCAGACTTTTTAGTTTGTACAAAACCAATAGAATGTCAGCCACAAGATCATTGTTCCAATCCTTGGAGAATTTTTCCATGACATTGGAGAATTTAACACTGTTTTTCCCATGCTCTATCTCTTTTTTAATTTTGATCTTATTTATTCATTTATTGTTAAAAGAATTCTTCCCCTATTTTAATTCATATATATTTTTGATAGCATATATTTAAGGAGAATGGTATGATATTTTGATACACATATTCATAGTGACAAGATTACTACAATCAAACAAATTAACACATCTATTACCTCACATATTCTTTTACCATCACGTGTTACCATTTTTATTTTAGTAAGGGCATACACGATCTTATTGTCTTAGCAAATTTCCGGTATACGATACAATGATATTAACTAGAGTCCTCATGTTATGTGTGAGATATCTAGACATAGCTTACCTAACTGCAACTTTCTACCCTTTGACCTGTGTCTCCTCATCCTTCTTCTCATTCCCCATGTCTGGTAATAACCATTCTACTCTCTGTTTCCATGTGTTTGACTTTCATTCGATTCCATATATAAATGCGATCATACAGTATTTTTCCTTCTGTCTGGCATACTTCACTAAGCATGATGCTCTCTAGGTCTATCCATGTTTATCCAAATGTCAGGATCTCTTTCCTTTTTTAAAGGCAGAATAATACTTCATTAGATATACATCACAATGTCTTTATCCATTCATTTGCTGATGGACATTTAAGTTGTTTCAATATCTTGTAAATTGTGAATGATGCTACAATGAAGAGCATCTCTGGAAGATGCTGATTTTATGTCCTTTGGGTATATGTCCAGAAAAGAGATTGCTACATCACATATTAATTCTATATTTAATTGTTGATAAATATCCATTCTGTTTTCTATAATCACAGTATTAATTTACACTTCTACCAACAGTGTGCTAGGTTTCTCTTTTCTTCATACCTTTGCCAATTCTTGCTATCTCTGGTCTTTTTTATAAAAACCATCCTAAAAGATGTGAGGTGATATCTTATTGTTTTGATTAGCACTTCCCTGATTATTAATTATCTTAAACACCTTTGTATACACCTGTTGGCCATGTTTATGTCTTCTTTGAAAATGTATCTAGTCAAGTCCTGCTATGGTCCAAATGTTCCCTTCAAAAATCTTGTTGAAACTTAATTGCCATTGTAATGGCATTAAAAGGTAGGACTATTAATAGGTGGATAATGAATTTATGAATGCTATTATTGAGACACTAGGTCAGTTTTAGCAGGAATAAGTTTCTGATAAATAGAATGATTTTGGCACTTCTTTCCTCCATGTCCTCTCTCTCTCTCTCTCTCTCTCTCTCTCTCTCTCTCTCTCACTCGCTCTCTGTCTCTCTCTCTCCTCTCTCTCACCCCTATGTTTTCTGCCATGGCATGATACAGCAAGAAGACCACACAAAATGCAGGTCCCTTAACCTTGAACTTTTCAGTCTTCAACACTGTAATAAATAAATGTATTTTATTTATAAATTACCTAGTCTCAAGAATCCTGCTATACAGCACAAAATGAACCAAGACAGTTTCTTTGCTTTTTTTTAATAAATAATTTAAAACATTACAGCTTATTCATCCTGAGAAGGTATTTTTTCCCAAAAGATACTCTTTAAAAGAATTTCCCAACTATATTAATGCCACCTGCTTATTTAGAGATTCAACTGAGTCTAATTATTGTTGACAGATTTAGATATACGACGGTAAAAAAGTATCATTATACAAAAGTAAGTGCAGGCAAGAAAGCAAAATTTACAATACTGAATGACCAAGAAGATAGATTCTCATGGTAATTATTCTGTTACATATGGATAGAACTGAATTGCAATATACCATTTCTTGAGTCGTTTTGCATAGCACTGAAAAATCACATTCTTTCACTGTAGTTACATTACTTTCAGTGTGACATCTATTTGTCTCCAGTTGCCTCTTGAACACTAAAATTTCAATAACTCCTCCTAACCGGACTGAAAATAATAAAAATTTCATATTAAGTAATATTCATCTTTGTAGCCCGCCACTTTCCATATCTGCCTTTCTCATTTCCCTAAAAGAAGACTAAATTCTTTCTGATGTCACAATCATTGTGATGTCCAGTCTTCCCACTTAATACTCCTAAATTGATTCTCATCTGCATTATCTCCTGTCATGCAATTCGGACAACTAAACACCCAATGTTTCCTGTTTTAACTCTTCCAACTCCCACTCCGATATTGCTTTTCCTTTGAATCATCTCCCATTATGTCATTAAGACTCTCTAATCTTTCTACTTTCAATTATCTTGAAATAATTACTCATTGGTAGACACCAATATGGCTGTAGCTCAGAATACCAACAGCCTCTCTTTGTAGACTTGTCTTCCTCGCTTATATCCCCTGTCCTGTATCGAGTCTCTCTTTCTGTTGTAGCATTGATCTCCTTAAGTCATCTAGAACAAATATTCATTATTTATCCTTAATGTTGTTTTTCAGTATTCTCATGTCTCTAGTTAGTGATCTATTTCTTTCTGTTCCTTTTCTTCTCATCAAATTTTTCATATTGTCCCACCATCTACAATTCAAATAGATTTTGTTCAAACTCCTCCCAGAATTAACAAGACTCAGATTAACAAGACTGCTACCATTTCAAAAATGATAAATTCTTTCTTTCTTTCATATATTTAAATGTTCTGTACCTATCCTCATATATGATTTTTGAAGGAAAATTATCGTGGAAATACTGAGGTCTGTTGCCTATAGTAAAATGGCTAATGTGCAAAATGATTCTGCCTACCATGATTTTAAACTTATTTGGCAAATTCGTTGCTTTCTAGGGTCTTATATACCAATTTTTAGTTTCAAACATTTATTTAGGTAGCCTGTGGAATTTATCAGATTGAGGAATCTGAGAATGGCAGTTTAAAGCACAGGGCTAGGCTGCTTAGGCTGAATCCTGGTTTTGTCATTTTCTGGCCATACAGCCTTGATCAATCTATAAAGTAAAGATGTTACTATGATTTTTACAAGAATGACACAGGATAGATACAAATAAATCTCACAAAAAATAATGCCTTTCTATTGCAAATACTTTGTAAGTATTGACTATTGTTTCAGGATGGGATTTTAAGCTAATGAGAGTATATGACATTGTGATTTCCACAAAGCTCTGGCAAGATCTTCTGATGACTGAGACCAAAATTAGAAATATCTAGAGAAGTGATTTTGGCAATTCACCGCTCACTGATATTCAATAAAAGGAGTGGTTACTGAAAGTCAGAAGTTGATGAAAAACATTTTTCCTTAGACAAAAAGAAACTGTCATTAGTGAAGGGGAAATAGATTGAAATGTTTATGTTATTTGTAATAACAAGAGATGTTTCATTCCAGATGTGTATAAGAGAGCCAATCCTGACTTAGAAAAGAATCACCTGACTATTGCTTCGTTCAACCCTTAGTTTCTTAAGTAGTAGATATTGAGACCAAAGTTACTTCAACCTTCTCCACAGAAAAAAGAACCAAGCACCAGAGAATTCGCTGGTATTCCATGGACTTTCAAATCAACAAAATGTATAAGGTTCATTGAGGACCTGAGCAGACTGGACTCTCTTATTTCTTCTTCTAGAATATGAGAGAAAAGTGAGTTTGGGCATGAATGAGTATCTATGTAGGATAATCTTCAAAGGCTTGGGGACACGAATATGAAAAAACTACATACAAATACTAGACCGATACATGGCTTTTCTCTATAAAATAAATTTCTTGATGTTTTACTTTCACTAAGTTTAAGCCATGCGACTTATTGAATAGGAGATGGGAACACAATTCCCAATACAGAAAGAATTGGAAAAAAATTGTCAAATGACAAGTAGGAAAAGTAGATAATTATTCTGATTTCAGAGGAAAGGTAGGAAAATCAGAGAAGAAAGACAAAAAGGTTAAACAAATTGTTTTGTTCCTGCTTTTGAGGCTGACCCAAAAGAAAATGAGTATGTAGATGGAAATTCCTGTGGAATGCAGGAGAAAATCAGAAGAAATAGATGCTTGCATAGTGCTATCCATTATGGCCATTGACAAAAGACTGATCCTAATTCTAAAAACAATGGCTTAGCTAGCTGCAACACCTTAAAAAGTACAGCAACATATTTTTAGATAGAGACTGAAGTTTCTATCACTTAACTTTTGTGTCATTTTGAAACGATGCAAACATTCCTGTATCCTCCTGTCAAGAGCTGGAGGGCCTGTCTTGTGGCCCTACAGATGGGACAGTTTGAACAGACGTATTGGAAACCGAATGAGAAAGCAGCAAACATCCAGACACAACAAACATGGTGCTGAATCACTTAAAGACAAACATCAAAACTTTGACAGCACCCAGATCCCAGAGCATGCCTATAGCAAATTCCCATAGGATGCCCTAGGACCATGTATAAGAGGGATGTCAGCATAAAGGTCAGTGAAGGACTCAAAGGTAGCAAAACAATGAACATACAGACTGCTCCTTTTCAACCACCATGATGACATGTTAACTAGTCCTCAAACACAGACGACATCTGCTTAAGCCACTATAATTAATGTTTTCTAAGTAATACAGAACTTGGCATCTACAACTATGGTGCTGAATAAGATGGTGAATTGATAGAAAGGAAAGCCTGGGAGGTGAATAATATGGACTCATGGATATTAACTGGAAACTAGGTGTCCCTTGTAATGCATCGGCAGAATATTTGATCAAACATTCACCTTCCTTATCTTGAAAAACAGACTGAGTCATCACACAACCCCCTTTGCACTCTTTGACAATACTGTCATACTTTGCTTCCTGCTCGTATTAAGGAATACATATTATTTATTTTGATAAGGAGAGACTGAACAATGGAATTGTATAAACCATTATGTTCTATATGATACATTATCATATATATTTTTGCATTATGCATGTCAAATAATTTATAATTTATGTTATACACATTACTATCTACATCGAGGTGCAAAATTATACATGTTATGCATACTAACATGCATAATATAATAAATCTGTAATAAGTAGTATCTTATATAAATATTATCATATGTATGGTATATTACAATACAAACAATGGGTAGTTACCATCCAGCCCAAGAAATAAACTTCTATAAGCAAGGTTGACTTCCTAGTTCACTTTCTTCCCAGAGCTAACTACAATCCTGAATTTGGGCTTTATTATTTCTATGTATATTATACATTTCCTACTATGCATGTGTCCCTAAATAATGGTGTGAATATTTTTTCATATGAATAATATCCTGCTTTATATGTTCTACTGAAAATGTCTTTACCCTCTCTTTGTTTTAGGTTTATCCATGTTGAGAAATGCAAATCTATTCCACTATTTTTAATATCAGATGGATTTCACTGGATGACTGTATTAAATTTATTGGCTTGGTTATTTATGCTGTTTCAGGTTTTTTTTTTTCTTTTTTATTGTTGTGGTTTTTCCTTAACAAAAATGCTGATAGAAACATTCTTACTGTATTTTTCTTGTGCACCTGTGGGAGAGATTCTTGATGTTACAGGGTATGCACATATTTAGCTCTGCTAGAGACTGCCAAATTACTCCCCAAAGTGGCTGCAAAAATTTACACTTTCACCCGCAGCAATATATGTGATATTTTCCACTACATCCTTGCCAACACTGTTATTAACAGACATTTAAATTAATGTCTAGTTTGGGGGGGTGAACATTTGCATTTCTGTGGTTTCTAATGAAATTGAAATTTTTTCATATACTTATGGGTTATACCACTCCACCCATCAAGAAAGTGACTATATATGTACTCCTTTTACAATTTAGCATTGTTACATTTTAATTTTTATATGTAGGAGGGTATTTTAAAATTTAGCACTATTACATTTTAATTTCAATTTATAGGAGTGTATTTTAAAGGCTAAATACAAATTATCTGCCAGTTATATTCATTTCAAATAAATTCTCCAGACTAAACTTTCAATCTTTTTAAAGGTGAGTTTTCAGGAGGAGAACTACATTTTTAATAATGAAATTATCACATTTTTTCTATATGATTTCTGTTTTTACATCTTTACAAATACTTTGTACCCTGAAATGAATAAACTTCAAATTTTCACAAAAAGTTTCAAAGTTTTCTTATGCAGAATTATTTAATAGCCAGGAATTTTGTATAGAATTTGAAGCAAAGATTCACTTTTTAACATGGAAAAATCACTTTAAGCATCACTTATCAACCATTTCTTTCTTCGTTGATTTATAACTATAACTTCATCATATATAAAATGTTTGGAGCTACCTGAGTCCGTGTCTGGGCTCTTTCTTCTATGGCATTGGTTAATTGTCTGCATTCCAATGTCTCAATCATCATTGTTGTATATTATACTTTAACTTATGTCGATGCACTAGCCCCTTCCTTGTTCTTTCTGAAAATTACCTGGTCTCTTATGAGGTCTCTGCAATTAATATATGTTTTCAAATTAGCTTGTCAGGTTCCACCAAAGAAAAGATGTGATTAGAATTACACTGACATTATTCATCAATTTAGAGAGAGCAGACATCCTCATAATACTAAATATTTTTATGCCTAAACACAGACTACATTTAGTTTTGTCATTAACTACATTTAATTTAATGCCTTTGATAAAGTTTAAAAACTTTCTCCACAAAGCATTCAGATTTTTCTTGTCAAAAACATTTCTACGTACATCATACAGTAAAGCTTGTCCTTTTGAAATGGTTTCTTATTATTTTTACCCAGTGAATAAGTTTGTAATTAATCACATACCAAGAAGCCTACTTAAAATCTTATCTACTCTGTCAATTTGTCATTTTATTAACATTATTCCTTCTCCCCAGTCCTTCTGCTGTTTCCTTTTAGTGTGTGTTTTTCTTCTGGAATTGATTCAAACCCCAGATATAACATTAAATGCAAAAGGTGGTTAAAGGAGACATTTTTCTTACTTTTGCTTTAGAGGAAATGCTTCCAAACTTTCACTATTAAATTCTATGTCTGAATAGGTTTGTTCTTCATTTTTTAGAAAGTGTCCCGATATTTTTAGTTTGCTAAAAGTTTTTATAATAAATGGATATTGACTTTTGGTAAAGGCTTTTTCTACAGCTATGTACCTAATAATAATTTTTTCTCCTTTAATTTTAAATAAGGAAAATTATATAAGTATATTTTCTAGTCAGTCCATTCTTGCATGCCTGAAGTTAAACCTACTTAGTAATGGCATACTATATTTTAATACGTCTCTGAGTCCATTTTGCTAATATTTATGAAATATTCATCTTTATTCATGCTGGCATTTTCTTTATAATAGCAATAAAATTGAAAAAAGGAAAAACATGGAACACAACATATAAAATTTTCAAGGTATTTATATGTCTCTCACTTAAAAGTTATAGCAGCATTTATAATGTAAGTGGTCTTTTTACACTAGCAGTTGTTTTTTTAACCTACAGTAAAAGGCTGAGATTTAACAAAGTAGGATAATTTTCTCAAGGCTTGAAATTGTTTGATGGCAGAAGAGTATTCTGTAAAACTCAATCATGTTATCTGTTAGAATCTTCATCTAATTCAATTCTATTCATTTCCATTTAATTCTGCTTCCATTTAACTGATAGATTATCCAATAAATCCTTATAAATATCTTAATCTTCTTTGTTTTGATACTTTCTCCTGCTTATTTCCTCTAAGTCTTCTGAACATCATGTCTTTGTGACTTTCTCATTCGCATAATTATGCTTTGTGATACAAGTAAATGTATACTTCCTTTTATATATTTGACTTGATTGTAAGCTCTGAAAGTGTATAAGAATGTAATTCATCACACAACAATAACTCTCCCTTTTCTGGTTTGTGTAACTGTATGCAGTGCCTTACATATGTCTTTATAAATATATAATGATTATGAAACAGATTTTTTTTTTTTTTGGTGAATTGAATTAGCCTTCCTCAAAGCTAGCATTTATATCTTAGAGGAAGTGTTGGTTTTTCTTTTACTGTATGAGACAGAGAATCCCCTTGAGTAGTGAAGGAGAAAATTAGTTTAGAAGAGAAATAAAGTAATTAACGCTTTATTATAAACAAGCAATAAAGACAGTCAAAATATAATAAACATAATGAAATCAAAATACCATTAAGGGAAGTATCAAAGTCATAAAAATCAACAATGGTAAACTAAAACTATAGTTTATTAAATTCTATATAATCATCAACATCCCCAAAATAAGATCTTAACATAGTATATCTGCAGGTTCCATGGGGTAAAATTTCCAGAAACTGAGGCAATTCAAGATCTCAAGAAAAAGATATAGAAACGATGGGGGAAATGCAGCATTTTATTAGTCTAGGGAAATGACTACAAAGACTCCAGAGGAAAAAAAGGGGGAATAGAGATGGAAGTACCAAGATCGCTTTCATTTTTGTTGGCTGGTTCTATTTTGCCCTATGAAATCTATTTTTATTTCTATGTCTCTGCAAACAACTGCAACTTTCTTTTGTTTGTTTTAACTTTTACATTTTTTATTTTAAAATTGTGGGGTACAATTCAGGGTTAGGTATACAAATATACATTGTGTAGGTACCCTTGTTGATGAGGTGTGCCCCCCCTTCCCCAGGCAGATTCCCGCTACTGCCAATCTTACCTCCCCGCCCCCCTCCACTCCCCTCACAGTTTCCCACTACTGTTAATCCTTTTCTTGTAGTGTTACGATAGTTGTTCAAGGTTCACTTATGAGTGAGAACATGTAATACTCAGCTCTTTGTTTCGGTGAAAGATCACTCAGTATTATAGAATCTAAATCCATCCAGGTTGCTGTGAAGTTCATGATTTTGTTCTTCTTTATGGCTATGTAATATTCCATTGTGTATATGTACCAAATTTTTTTATCCAGCCCTCTTTTGATGGACATCACAATTGGTTCCATGTTCTTGTTATTGTGAACAATGCTGCGATAAACACACGTTTGTAGGTATCTTTTTATAGAGTGATTTGATGTCTTCTGGGTATATTCCCAGTAGGGGGATTGCAGGGTCATATGGAAGGTCAATTTTTAGAACTTTTTGGAATCGCCGCACTGTTTACCACAGAGGCTGTACTAGTTTACACTCCCAACAACAGTGTAGAAGTATTCCCTTTTGAACACATCCTCTTCAGCATCTTTTATTTTTTGAGTTATTGATGATGGCCATTCTGACTGGAGTTAGGTGGTATCTCAGCGTGGTTTTGATTTGCATTTCTTTTATGACTGGTGAGGCTGAACATTTTTTCATGCATCTGTTGGCTGCCGTATGTCTTCTTTTGAGAACTGTCAATTCATATCTTTTGCCCACTTTGTAATGGTGCTGTTTGTTTTTTTTCTTTTCAGCACGTTTGAGTTCCTTGTAGATCCTAGATGTTAGGCCTATGTCAAACATGGCATTGGCAAATATTTTTTCCCAGTCTGTGGGCTGTCTCCCTGCTCTCTTGATGCTTTCTTTGGCTTTGCAGAAACTTGTCAGTTTGATGAGATGCCACTTGTCTATCTTATCTCTTATGGCATGGGCACTTGGGGTTTTGATCAGAAATTGGTTGCATGTTCTAATTTTTGCCAGTTCTAATTTCCATAAGAATGTCTCCTGCATTTTCTAAGGTTCTTCTAGTTTGAGGTTTTACTTTTAGGTCTTTGATCCATTTAGAGTTGATTTTTGTGTATGGGGATGGGTAGGGGGCTTGTTTCAATCTTCTGCATATGGTCAGCCAGTTTCCCCAGCACCATTTAATGAATAGGTTCTTCTCTCCCCAGTGGTGGGTGGTGGAGGCTTTGTCAAAGATGAGTTGGTTGAGAAATTGAGGTTTTGCTTCTGGAATCTCAATTCTATTCCATTGGTCTATATGCCTGTTCTTATACCAATACCAGGCTGTTTTGATTATTGTAGCTTTATAATAAAGTTGAAAGTCTGGGAGTGTGATACCTCCTGCTTTTATTTATTTACTTATTTTGCTGTGGATTGGTTTGGCTATTTGTGGTCATTTATGTTTCCTTATGAATTCCTGTACTGTTGTTTCTATATCTGAGAAGAATATTGCTATTAATTTTATGGGTATTGCATTAAATCTGTAGATTGCCTTAGGTAGAATGGACATCTTAACAATGTTGATTCTTCTAATCCATGAGCATGGAATATTTTTCCACTTGTTTGTGTCATCTTTGATTTCTTTGAGCAATGTTTCATAGTTTTCATTGCAAAGGTCTTTCACATCTCTGGTTAGGAAAATGCCAAAGTATCCCCTCCCCCCCTTTTTTTTTGGTGACTATTGTGAATGGAATTATGGTTTTATTTGGGTTTCTGTTTGTTTGTTACCAGTATAAAGAAATGCAATTGTCTTTTGCGCATTTATTTTATACCCTGAGACATTGCCAAAGTCCTTTATTAGTGCAAGAAGGTTTTTGACAGATTCTCTTGAGTTTTCGAGGTATAGAATCATATTATCTACAAAGAGGGATAACTTGATTTCCTCTTTTCCTATTTGGATACCCCTGATCACTTTCTCTTCTCTGATTGCTCTAGCTAGAACTTCCAAAACTGTGTTGAACAGGAGGGGTGAGAGTGGGGATCCTTGTCTTGTTCCAGTTTTCAGGGGAAATGGTTCCAGTTCCTGGCTGTTTAGCAGTATGCTGGCTGTGGGTTTCTTGCAGATTACTCTTACTATTTTGAGATAAGTTCCATCTATGCCTAGATGTTCAAGGGTTTTTATCAAGAAGGGGTGCCAGATTTTATCAAAAGTTTTTTCTGCATCTAATGATATAATCATGTGGCTTTTGTTTTTACATCTTTTGATGTATTTAATTATGCTTATGGTCTTATGAATGTTTAACCAAACTTGCATCCTGGGGATGAAGCCTACTAGGTTGTAGTGGATGATTTTTAAGATGTGCTGTTGAATCCAGTTTGCTAGCATCTTGTTGAGAAATTTAGCATCTATGTTCATGAAGGATATTGGCCTGTAGTTCTCTTTCTTTGTGGGATCTTTACCTGGCTTGGGTATCAATGTGATGTTAGCTTCATAAAATGATTTGGGGAGAGTTCCATCTTTCTCAATTGCCTGGAATACGTTCAATAGGATTAGCATCAGTTCCTCCTTGTATGTTTTGTAGTTTTGTAGAATTCTGCTGGAAAACCATCTTGTAGGTAGTTTTCTTATGACATAGTCAATTTTCTGTATTGTTATTCGTCTATTTAGGGTCTCGATTTTTTCTTGTTTCAATCTAGGGATATTACATGATGTCATAAAGTCCTCCATTTCCTTTAGGCTTTCGAATTTGTTTCCATACAAGTGTACATAGTAGTCTCTCATAATCTTTTGTATTTCTTCAGAGTCAGTTGTGACTTCATCTTTTGTGTTTCTGATTGTGTTTATTTGGGTTTTTTCCCTCTTTGTCTTGGTCAATCTAGCTAAGGGATCATCTATCTTGTTTATCCTTTCAAAGAATCAGGTTTTTGTTTCAATGTTTTTTTGTATTATCTTTTTGTCTTCTACGTCCTGGATTTGGGCTTCTAGTTTGGTGATCTGGATTCTTCTGCTGAAGTTAGGGTTTTGGTGGTATTGCTTTTCCAGCTTCCTTAGGTGACTTGCTAGACTGTTAACTTGTGATCTTTCCATTTTCTTCATGTATGTTTGTAGATATATAAATGCCCCTCTTACTACTGCTTTCATGGCATTCCAGAGGTTTGGTAAGATGTTTCTTCATTTTCATTTGTTTCCAGGGATATTTTAATCTCTGTTTTGATTCCCATGTTGACCCAGGAGTTGCTTAGCATCATGCTCTTTAGTGTCCATGTCTTCGTGGATTTGGGGGAAACTAGTTGGTGTTGATATTTACTTTTATTCCACTGTGGTCTGAAAAGGTGCATGGCAAAATTTCAATCTTATGAAATTTGTTTATTCTTGATTTATAGCCAAGGATGTGTTTGATCTTCGACTGTGCTCCACGTGGTGATGAGCAGAATGTATATTCTGTGGTTGTTGGATGGAATATTCTGTGGGTATCTATTAAGTCCATTTGGTTAAGTGTCAAGTTTAGGTTCTGGATCTCCTTTTTGATTTTTTGCCTCGATGATCTTTCTAGGGCTGTTAGTGGGGTATTCGAGTCCCTTGCTATAATAGTGTTAGAGTTAATATCTTTTTTTAGTTTACTTAGTAGTTGCTTTATAAATGTGCTCCTGTATTGGGTGTATATATGCTTAGGATGGATATTTCTTGTTGACGGATTGAACCTTTTATCATTATATAGTGACCACCTGTATCTTTTTAAATTTTTGATAGCTTGGAGGGTATTTTGCCTGATATTAAGATCACAACTCCTGCTTTCTTTTTTGTTCTCTTCACCTGAAATTTTGCTTCCCATCCTCTTACTTTGAGTCTGTGAGTGTTCTTTCTGGTAAGATGAGCCTCTTGGAGACAGTATATTGTTGCCTCATAATATTTTATCCATTTTGCCAGTCTATGTCTTTTCAGTGGTGCATTCAGTCCATTCGCATTCAGGCAAATTATTGAAATAGGAGAGTTTATCTCTGTCATGAGGTTCTTATAGACTTGTTGCTGTTCCTGTTTGTTTGCTGTCTTTCTTTTGATTTTTGGGCTGATTCATGTGCGTTTTCAATCATTTTTCCTGCACTCTTGAGAAGAACATTGTCATTCTTTTGTCCCTTTCTTCTGTGTTTAATACTTTCTTAAGTGTTTCTTGTAGAACTGGTCTAGAGGAAGCATAAGTTCTTAGGGATTGAATTTCTGGGAAAGATTTTAATTCTCCCTCAATGAGGAAGCTTAGCTTAGTTGGGTAGGTTATTCTTGATTGAAATTGTTTATCTTTGAGAACTTTGAAGATTGGGCTCCATGCTCTCCTAGGCTGAAGTGTTTCTGTGGATAAATTGACTGCTATTTTAATTGGTCTTCCCCGGTAGGTAGTCTGACCCTTTTCTCTTGCTGACTTTAGAATTTTTTCTTTTATACCTACTTTGTTTAGGTGAATTACTATGTGTCTAGGTGTTGTTCTTCTCATTTGTTGTCTTGCAGGGTTTCTCTGAATCTCTTGTGTTTGAATGGTTGCATCACTGATGAGATGAGAGAAGTTTTCTTGAATAATTTCATGGAATGTTTGTTCCAGGGTGGTCTCTGTCTGTCTTTCTGCCTCAGGAAGTCCAACTACTCTTAGGTTTGGCGTCTTGAAATAATTGCTCATCTCTTGAAGGTTTTGTTATATCTTTTTAAGCTTCTTTTCTATGTTTTTGACAGTTTGGGATAGTTCTATATTTTGGTCTTCAAACTCTGAGATTCTTTCTTCTGCTTGGCTAATTCTACTTCTTCGCTTATCAGTTTGTTATTTATTTCATTCACAGTATTCTTTACTGCAGTTATCTCAGTTATCAACTCCTTCTTTTTTTCCTGTCTCTCCTCAATTCTGTTTATTCTCTCTATTAATGTCTTGATATCTGGGTTTGTAGTTTGAGACCAGTCATTCTGGGGGTTCTTCATTGTTTGCATTCCGAAGTCTGTTTTCTCTGTGTCTGACCTTCCAGGGGTCTGTGTGAGAACCATATCCTTCTTTTGGTTTTCCTTCGTTTGTGAAGTTCCCCTCCCCCCATTTTTTTCCTCCTGTTCTTTAATTCTGTTGTTCAGGGATGGCAAGGTTGCTTTTATTTCTGTTTCCTCAATCTCCTGTTCTTCCTTATGTGGATCCTCTGGCTTTGTTCAATTCTGAAGCTGAACTATGGGTTGGGGGCTGTACTTCTTGCAGTTTTGAGATCTAATTGAGGGGGAAGCTGTGATTCAAAATCTATTTGCAGATCCCAGTATCCATTGACAAGTATGGGGCACCCTGGAACACACTCCCCCCTGCCTTACAATCTGTCCATGCAGTGGGGGTATAGGTTTGCTCCCTGAAAGTAAGATGAGGTAAGAAAAAGGAAGGAGGGGGCAAGTGGAAGGTAGAGAGAGAGAAGAGTAAGAGGGAAAACAGACAGATGTACCAACTAACAAGTGAAAAGAGACACAAAGACAGAAAAGAGAGAAAAAAAAAAAAAACTAAAACTTCAGACAATCGTACAAACACACAAACCAGCAAATACCTCCCTATTGATGTACTCTTCCCAAACACAAACAGGAAGTCTAAGGAAAAAAGAATCACTAAAATAACACAAACAAAGCAAGTACAAAAATGTTATCAAAAACAGAAAGAGATAAAAGAACTAAAACTAATAACAAACAACAATGAGCAAAACAAACAGACAAAAAATAAAAATAAAAAAATAAAAACAACCAAACTCTCTCTGGGTCATTCCTGTAAGTCCAGCATCCTTTCGACTCTGATCTCTAGCTCTCATTGTAGTCTGATAGGGTTACTCAAAGCTTGGGTCAGATGCCCCAGGCCTACTGCGGAAGGAGGGAGGATCAGATCTGGACTCACCCAGCTTGCTACCTGTCAAGTCTGCCACTCAGATATGACCTGTCTCTGTTTGATTCAGCATGAAGGAGGGGCTTCTGTCTCTCCCAGTTTGATGAGATTACATTGGGTCCCAAGTTGGAGGCTGAGTGGGGCTGGCTGGAGCTGGGCAGGGCAATGCAGGTCTCTGCCCGGTCCTAAGACAGAGAAAATGGCTGCGGTCAGCATTTCTTCATCAAGCATGGGCCTCCTCTCAGGCTCTCCCCAATCTTCTCTCTCTGCTGATTAGATCCAGGGCTCCAGCTGATATTGCTATAACAGGTGATGGTATGGGCCAGGCACCAAGCAATGAGAATCAGCTGGATTCAGAAGGCTCTTCTCAGGAGAGTCCCGTGAACAGCAGACTATCTTGCACGCCTGCAGCTTGAATCTCAGGGCAGTGGGAGCTTGCAGTAACCTTCAGAGGGAGGCCCCGGGGTGCAAGAATCCAAGTCTTTCTTCAGACGGGCTTTCACTCTCCCATCAGCACATGCCTACTCACACAGAGAGTCTTTATGGACACCTGCTTTTGCAGAGACTCTCACTGTCCAACCTGTCTAGTCACTATTTTGTCTGAACCTAATTTGCAACTGCAACTCTGAAATCACAGTAGAAGAAATAAAATATTTTCTCTTGTATGGCAGTCTTCTTATATTGTTTATAATTTTTTTATATTTCCAAGAAGTTTTATTTTATTTTTAAATTGACAGATAAAATTATATGTATTTACCATGTAAAATATGTTTCTTTGACGTTTATATACCTTATCTAATGTTTAATCCTAGCTGATTATCTTTTTATTAACAAAACCTGTAATTTTGTGCAATTATAATTCAAAATGCCTTTACTGCAAGCATACAGTTGCTGCACAATTGGACGATAATGCCTACCTGTATGTTATCTCATTACTCTACTTAAAAGATGCAGTCACATATTCAGTCAATCATTTGTACTGTCTTCTTGTAATTTTTATTTGCCCCTTATATGCGAAGCGACATACACAAGACATGACTCTGGATGGAAGCAACATATGTACAGATTACATTAAGCCTGCATTCCACTCTTGAAGCCAAAACCTGGTAAGCCCCTTTTGAGGATGACAAGATGTTAACCTATAGTACTGATTATAACTACAAAAGAGTTTTGGATAAAAAAGTTTGGTAATAAATTCTGAAAAATGAAAAAGATTCTTAATGTAAAATTCATACCCTATGTGAAAATTAACTAAAAAGAGATCATGAACTTAAAGTAAAATGTAATTTTATATACTGCATCAAGAATATATAATCACATTATACATATTTATAAGTTAAAAACATATAATTTACAAATATATATAACATATTTATAATATATATTAAATATACTTATTATATTTGTGAAAAAAACTTCAGGGCCTAAGGCCAGGGAAAGAGTTATTAAACACAATACCAAAAGTACAATTCATAAGAGAAAAAAATGGATAGCTGACCTCATTAAAAATGAAAATTTTTGCCTTGCAAAAAATTCTAAAGAATCAAAAAGTTAATAAGGATTTATTTATGCCATAAAAGATAAGATGGATAAGTGGGACCTCTTGAAACCTAAAAGCTTCTGCAAAGCAAAAGAAACCATGAAGAGAGCAGGGAGACTGTCCACAGAATGGAAAAAAAATATTTGCCAATTGTATATCTAACAAAGACCTAATATCCAGTATCTACAAGGAAATCAAACATGCAGAATGAAAAAACACAAACAGCCCCACTAAAAAGTGGGCAAAAGACATGAATAGACACTTCTCAAAAGCAGACATACAGACAGCCAACAGACACATGAAAAGTGCTCAGCCTCACTCATCATCAGAGAAATGAAAATCAAAACTACACTGAAATACCACATAACCCCAGTAGGAATGGCCATCATTAATAAAACAAAAAACAGTAGATGCTGGTGAAGATGCAGAGAAAAGGAACACTTCTATACTGCTGGTGGGAATGCAAACTAGATTCATCTCTATGAAAAACAGTATGATGATTTCTAAAAAAAACTAGAAATTGACCTTCCATATGGTCCAGGAATCCTCCTATTGAGAATATTCCGGAGAAACTCAAATCATTCTACCAAAATGATACCTGCACACACATGTTTATTGCAACACTATTCGCAATAACAAAAGCATGGAATCAACTGTGCTGCCCATCAAAACTGGACTGAATTTTTAAAATGTGGTATATATACATGATGGACTATTACTCAGTCATAAAGAAAGACAAACATATGGACTTCTCAGCAACTTGGATGGATTTAGAGTCTATAATACTCAGTGATCAGTCACAAAAACAAAGAACTGAGTACCACATGTTCTCACTCATAAGCAGACCCTGAACATTACCATAATACTGTAAGGGATTGACAAGAGCAGGACACTGCCAAGGGAGGAAGGGAGGCACATAACATCAATAAGAGTACCTGATCCCAAACCAGGCAAAGTGGGGACCAAAGGGAGGCACAAACTTTACCTGTACAATGACCACTTGTATACTTAATCCTGGTATACAAGGAATGTGACCTCTTGAAATTATTATCAAACTAAAACTTTGTGTATTTTGACCAAAATCACCCACCTGCCCTCCTCCCAACCATCCTAGTCCTTGATAACCACCATTCTACTCTCTATTCTGTGAAATCAATTTTTTTTAGATTCCTATGAGTGAAATCATGTAGCCTTGTTTTTCTTTGACTGACTGATTTCAAAAACTTTTTTTTCCTTTCTTATGGCAGTTAGAAATTTCAGTATTATATTGAATAAGGATGCTGAGAAAAGACATTGTGGCCTTATTTCAAGTGTTAGAGGAAGCATTCAGTCTTTCATTGTTAAGTATGGTATAAGCTGTTAGAAGGTCTTCATGAGAAGAATTTTGTTTTGTTTTGCTTTCCTGTTTTTTGTTTTTAAATTATAAATGGGCGTTGAATTTTGTCAAAGTTTTCCTGTAGCAATTGATATCATCATATTAATAATTTTTCTTTTAGTTTGTTTATATGGGGTATTACATTGACTGATTTTCAAGTATTGAATCACCCTTTGATACCTAGATTAGATCTTCCTTTCTCATGGTGTACTTTTTGGCATTTCATTGTATTTGGTTTGCTGAAATTTTATTGAGAATTTTTTTTTTTTTTTTTTTTGAGTTGGAGTCTCACTCTGTCGCCCAGACTGGAGTGCAGTGGCCGCTTCCGGCCACCACAGCCTCGACCTGCTGGGCTCCGGCGATCCTTTCACCTCAGCCTTCCAAGTAGCTGGAACTACAAGCGCGCGCTACCACGCCCGGCTGATTTTTTGATTTATTGTAGAGATGAGGTCTCGCTTGCCCAGGCAGGTCTCAAATCCGCGGGCTCAGGCAATCCACTCACCTCAGCCTCCCAAAGGTGCAGGATTACAGGCTGAGCCACCGAGCCTGGCTGAGAATTTTTTATCATGAAAGATATTGGAACCAGATCACTTCAGTCTCAAAGGGTAACAAGATGTCTATGTCTGAATTTTTAGTAGGCTTCTCTAAGATAGTGGAAAGATGTCTCCACCATTTGGATCATTAAAACAGAAGAGGAAAAAGCACATTAGAAGATAAATAAGAAACCAGTGCAAGCAATATTATATCATATCTTTTTTAAAAATCAGATTATGACTAGAAAATAAATGGAAATTTTAAAAATACTTTTGAATAATTCTAGTCTCTTGGAGTCTTGAATTTACTGGTCACTGCTTTAAATATTTTCTTTATTTTTTTAATTTTAAAAAGTGTTCTTTTAAATATTTATGGATACATAATAGTTAGCCATATCTATGAGGTACATGCGATATTTTGATATAAGCATACAATGTGTAATAACCAAATAAGGGTAATTGATGTATCCATCACCTCAAGCATTTATCATTTCATTGTGTTAGGAACATTCCAATTCCACTCTTTTAGTTAGTTTGAAATATACAATGAACTATTATTAACTATAGTTGCCCTAGTATACTACTGATACTCGATCCTATTCTATCTAACTATATTTCTGTATCCATTAATCAATTCCTCTTAATACTCCCCTCCCACTACCCTTCCCAGACTCTGGTAATAATCATTCTACTCCCTGTTTCCATGAGTTCAATTATTTAACTCAAAAATACAAGTGAAAACATACCATATTTGTCTTTCTGTGCTTAGCTTAGTTCTCTTAACATAATGTCCTCCAGTTCCATCAATGTTGTCACAAATGAAGTGATTTTACTCTTTTCACAGCTGAATAATATTCCATTGTGCATAAATGCACCATATTTTGTTTAACCATTCATCCACTGATGGACACTTAGGCTGATTCCATATCTTGGCTATTGTGAATAGTGATGCCATAAACATGAAAGTGCAAATATCTTTTTGATATACTAATTTTATTTTTTTTGGATATATGCCCAGCCAGATCATATAGTAATTGTATTATTAGCTTTTAGAAAAATGTCCATCCTGTTCTCCATAGTATCTGTACTAATTTACATTTCTATCAACAAGGTACAAGGGTTCCCCTTTCTCCATTTCATAGCCAGCATCAGTTAAAACGTATCTTTTTGATAAAAGTCATTTTAACTGGGATGAGATATCTCATTGTAATTTTGATTTGCATTTCTATGATGGTTAGTGATGTTGAACATTTTTTGTTATATACCTGTTGACCATTTGTATGTCTTTTTTGGAGAAACGTTTATTTAGATCTTTTCTCCATTTTTAAATTACATTATTTGGTTTTTTGCTTTTTAATCATTTGAATTGTTTACATATTCTGGTTATTAATTCCTTGTCCAATGAGTGTTTGCAAATACGTCTCTCCCTCTTTGGATTGTCTCTTCACTTTGTTCATCACTTCAAATATTTTAACTAGTTTCAGGCAGGAAGACTGTCTCCCTTAATATTTGGCAACCATGTCTCCCAAACTATTGCAATTATGAAAAGGTTTATTTGTTATTTGGGGGTTGTTTTAGAGATCTATGTACAATGATATGTAATGTATTTAAGATATTATGATTATGTAATTGTATGATGTTTCAGTTGTATTTGAGATATTATAGAATATTTCTCCATGATAAAACTTTCAAATAATAATAAAATAATATTTCAACTATCAAAATATGTATACTTGTGTCACAATTAGAATTTGTAGGACTGGTTCTCTAAGGAGTTTACAAGTAAGAGATTCTAAATATTCTTCCAATGGTATGGACACAAAAAATTCATAATCTTATAGCTGTATTTTAAAAAGAAATATGGATAATTTAGCTTATTAACCCTCATATGAATTTTTACCAGAAGTCATGAGCTATTTAACATGGCTCAAAGCTTGATTTGCACTTACATAAAATATTTCTTCTAATAAAATATTTAAAAACATGATAATAACCTATAACTTACTCTTTTCTGTTCACTTTTTACTTTCTATGCCAAGTACTAAATCTTTTGATCTTTAATTATATGTGCTAACAGTATTCTCACAAAATCTAATGCTGATCTATAAACATAAGGTAGACATTATTTGTAAAACTTGATACAATGATAATTTACAATTTTCTGCTCTACAAATGTTTGCATAAATAATGGATTGAGGTGTTTCTGTTTCCATGATCTTTGCTTAATTAGACACTCTTGGCACATCAACACAATCGTAAAGGAAAAAATGGCAGATAATTTTATTTTTGCATTAAATATAATTATATGAGCTGTTTCCAAAGTGCATTTTAAAAAATCGTCCTCACACCACTGTAGCTTCTCTGTGCTATCTAATGAGAAACCACTGTGTTTAATTTGTTATAAAATATGCACAGTTCATTTTAATAGTTCCAGAAATAAAATACAAAAAGGCATTGTTGCAGGGAGGCATTAATAACATAGATATTCTTTCCTCTGTAGCTCTTTTACATACATACACATATGTAAATAAATTTCCTTTACCTCCAGAGATCTATAGATCAAGAGGTGAGAAAAGAGGTCTCTGACATTATTCATTATTAATCTATAAATAAAGGTAAGAACAAAATGTGGACCTGATATTTAGAATTCATTTAGTTTTCTCTCACAAATGTAAAGGGGAATCCATATATTCACACACATACAAACACTTCACTAGAAGACTGAAAAAAAAAGTCATTCCTTGAGATACCAACTAATTCCAGTCAGGATGGCCATGATCAATAACTCCAAAAAACAAAAACAAAAAACCAGATGCTGGAGTGTA
This sequence comes from Tarsius wallacei, assembly GCA_963574415.1. Classification (NCBI taxonomy): domain Eukaryota; kingdom Metazoa; phylum Chordata; class Mammalia; order Primates; family Tarsiidae; genus Tarsius; species Tarsius wallacei. The sequence goes on along the minus strand of CAUYQG010160760.1, from coordinate 30,431 downwards.
TGCAAGGAAAGGGAAATCTCAGTGGAAAGCAATGTGGAGATTCCTAAAAGATCTAAAAATCAACCTTCCAAACAATCCGGCAATCCCCCTACTAAGAACATACCTGGAGGAATCTCAAATCACTCTATGAAAAAGATACCTACCTACACATGCAAGTTTATTGCAGCACTATTCACAATAGCAAAAACATGGAACCAATAGTGCTGCCCATTGAAAGTGGACTGGATTTTTTTTTTAATGTGGTACACATACATGACAGAATGTTACACAGGCATAAATAAGGACAAAATTATAAACTTTGCAGCAACTTGGATGGATTTACAGTCTATAATACTCATGGATCTATCACTCAAACAAAGAACTGAGTAGCACATGTTCTCACTCATAAGCAATAACCTGATCTGAAGTGGGGACCAAAGCGACCAACTATTATGGATACACCGGTTCTCCAAGGGGTTTCCAAGTAAGAGATTCAAATATGCTTCCAAGCACTCATTTCACCTGGTTTGAGATCAGGTACCCTTATTGATGAAGTGTGCCCCTCTCCCTTCCCCCAGCAGTTTCCCATTACTGTCAATCCCTTTCTTGTAGTATTATAATTGTTCAGGGTCTCTTTATGAATGAGAACATAAAAATTATAAACTTTTTGTTTGTATCCATACCATTGGAAGTATATTTAGAATCTCTTACTTGGAAACTCCTCAGAGAACCATGGATTGATCATTGGTATGCCTAACCCTGAATTGTACACCGCATTTTTAAAATAAAAATAATTTTTAAAAAAGTAAATACACCCTCAGGATACAAATCAAACTGTTAATGTGTGTATCACCATCTTATAATAGTCCCTCCTCATTATAATATGATATCTGACACTAGCGAAAAAGTTATCAATGGTCAAGTCCTACCTCATAATGCTTCCTCTTAAACTTATTGTTCCATTTTTAAAAATTAGGTTAAAAAATGTCTTAGGATTCAGAAGTAAAGGCCAAAATAAACAAAGAGAACAATCTAACTTCAAAGGCAAAAATGTGATAAGGAAATGTGTGTGGGCATGCACAGATGTGTGTTTGTGTTATCAAGTATCTTCAGATGATTTCAAAAAGTTCAAGAAATTCAAGAAGTTTTAACTTTTTAACACAAGGTCAGGAAATTATTTAAAAGGAGAAAAAGAGTAAGAAAGCCCTTGAAAAAACAGAAATACCACTTTTGACATTTAAAAAAATCTGCACAGAAGAGAAACAGTTCTACAAAAGAACAACCGACTTACTGAGCATTGAATGCCAAGTAATATGACTTTATAAATATTCACACATAGACAAATTATTGCATAATGTTACACCTAAAAGGCAAAAATAATTTGCTAATCAGTTTCATCCAGAATACAACAAAACAACAAATAAATGAATGTCCAAGAAACAAGTGTCGCAGTGGCATTATACTTTTTCATCAGTGTGAGGAAATGTTAGGAGACAGTGGAGAAAGATTTCAAAGCACAGAGGGAAAAATGGGATAAAATCTAGAATTATATAATCTGATACATTATTAACCAAGTTTTAATCGACAAGATGTATTCATTAATGCAAAAGTATTCAACATTTACTTGCATGGAAATTTCCTCCCAAGGAAAGTGTTCAGAAATTGAGAATAAAAACCAAGAGCGGTGAGTATATTCTAGTGTATTGTTTAAAATAAAGGTGTGTACCTGATTGGGTGAATGCTTCTTTGGAGGTTTTGGAATGGGTCACCAGGTGATATAGGTAAATAAAAGGTTTTAAAGGAGGATTTTCTTGAAATGCGAGATGCAAATGTATGTTTGTTTGAAATGCAAGATGGGAATTTATGTTAGTTGGGGCCCAAGTGGCTGGGTTGGCTAGGGTGTCTGTAAACCACTGGGTTTGGGTTGACAGACAAATCTAGCAGTTAGAGTTAAATGGAAGCTGTGTGTTGTCTAAGTATTGGTGTGTGAGATTGATGAAAGGAGCCCAACTGTTAGAGGACAATGCAGGTGGGAATGAAATGTACAAGGAGGTTAAGGTTAGAATAAGAGGCCAATGTACAAGAGGGTTGAGGATAATGGTGTGGTTAGGAGGTTGTAAACCAAAAAGTTCATTAGGAAGGAGTCCTAAGTGATAAAGTTGGGGGAGAAATTATATGTCTCCTCACAGTTAAAGATGAGTAATTGTTGAAAGTAGTTGTTCTATTGAGGTAAGAAGATTATCAAGGGGGTAAAAGGCAAAGTTAGAGTTAAAGAAATATAAGAAATTGTTGAAGGTGGGGTTTATAAAGCTTAGGGAAGTAGAAAAGTTTATGGGGTGTTACAGAGTAGAAGTTTTTGAAAAAAATATCTGATAAGATAGACTAAGATGAATATTATAGCAGTGATTATTGGTAGCATTATTAAAAGAACATCAATGTGTATGGAGTTATTAAGGTCCCTTATCAGCTTGTGATTTAGGAGATTCTGGAAGTTTAGGAACTTTTGTTAGCTGAAGACAGGTAGGTCCTGTGAGAAATAAAGAATATTTAGGAGGCTTTGAAGTGAATGAAGGTGTGCGAAGCATAGAATTGGGGACCCTTTAATTTTGAATTGTGTATTTAGTAAGGCTTGTAGCTTTGATAGTTGTGGGTGTGGAAGAGGAGAGATTTTTGTGTTGGTAGAGTGTTAGGTTTTAGTGTTTTGGTTGTGAGTATAGTGGCGGACCCCAGAATTTGGAGGCATGGCAGCCAGCCTTGGATGACAGAGTCAAGTTGTTTTGATAGACATGTTATGGCCTGTGAGGACTGCCATAGGACAGACATAAAAGTTTAAAGACAATGTTGTGTTTTGTGTGGACATATAAGGTGAAAAGTTTGGTAGGGTTGATAGTCCTTGGGCTGAGGCCTTTAAAAGGGACTCTTTTCGTTTGTGAAAATGAAAATTAATTGGGTGTGGGGAGTTTAAAGGTTTGTGAACAGGGCCTTGTGAAGCTAAATAAAGAGACTTGGCTAACAGACCAAAATTAGGTATCCATAATTGAAAATATCCTGTAAGGCCTAAGAAGGAAAGGAGATCCCTTTTGGTGGTGGGCACAGGTATGTTTTGAATGAGATGTTTTCTGTGTGTGGGAATGGCTTGGGTTGCAGGAGTTATACTGAGTTTAAGATAGATTACTTTTGTTTTGGCAATTTGGGCTTTAGTGGAAAGACTCGATATTCATGTTTTCTCAGAAAGTTGAGTAATTGAGAGGTATGTTGAATGTCAAGATCATATGAGGGACTGTACAGGAGAAGATGATTAACATATTGTAGAAGGGTATTGGGATTTAAGTTTAAAGTAGATATGTCTTGAGAAAGGGCTAGCCTAAAGAGGTGAGAATTGTCCCTGAAGCCCTGTGGCAGGACTGTCCAGGTTAATTGAGTTGAGTTTTGTGAGTTGGGGTTCACCTAAGTGAAGGCGAAGAGATTTTGGCAGACTGTGTTAAGAGGAATGGGAGAATGGTGAATAAGACATTTTTTAAGTCTAGGGCAGAGAAGTGGGTGGAGTTAGGTGGATGTGAGAGAGCAAAGTGTAGGGGTTGGAACAATGGGGTGGATGGAAATGATGGCCTGATTAACAATATGTAGGTCTTGGAAAAGCCGGTATGAATTATTTGGTTTTTTTAACAGCTAGTATGGGGGTATTGTGAGGATAATGGGTTCATTTTAGGATATTTGCTTGTAGTAATTTGGAGATAATGGATTTGAATCCCCTTAGATTTGATGGACTTCAAGGGTATTGGAGTTGATTAAGGTAGGATGAGGCATTTTGTAAATTGACCCATGATGGAGGTATGGTGTCTTGTGACATTGGATGTGGAAATGTCCCAAACTTTAGAATTTATGAAGGGAAGGGGGAAGGAAAGAAAGGGAGGATAAGGAAGAAAAGGGGGAGACATCTAGGCAGCAAAGCAAAATGAAGAGGGTAGAATTTCAAAAGGGTTGTGAAGGTGAAACTGTATGAAAGCTTGAAATTGTGTGAGGATGCCCTTACCTCGTATAGATGCAGGGCACTGCAGAATAAGTAAAAAGGAATGATTACAGGGTGGGTTAAACAGAGTGTTCGGCTATTTTAGGAGTGAAAGATATTTTCTCTACTTTGACAAGAGATAGAGGAGTTAAGGAGGGGTCCTGCATATTCTGGGAAGACTGAGTATGCAGACCCCATGTTCAATAAGAAAGAGACAGACTTACCAGATACTGACAGCATTACCCTGGTTTCTGTGATGGTGCCGATGGCAAGGACGGTGGGACTGGCAGAACTTGAATCCGGTCAGTCTTCAGTAGCCAAGCCAAGGAATTCAGCCAGTTCCAGCTGTGGATGAGGAAATCTGGGAGTATTAGAAGTGTTGGAATGGGAGGGAGAGTCTTGCTGGTTACAATCTGACTTCCAGTGTTTTTTTTCTTTCCATAAATGGAACGTGGTTTAGGGGCCAGCTTTGGACATGCTTTTGCTGTGTGCTGGCTGGCCACATTTGTATGGGATGATTTTTTAGAGCCATTTGAACCCTGTTGAAGGGCTGCTGCCTGTAGTTGGTGTTTGGTCTTGATGTCTTTTTAGTTTTTGAGTCTTTCGCTCCTCATCTCTATTGTTAAAAACCTTAAAGGCAGTTTTAATAAGATCCTGATGTGAAGTTTGGGGACCATCCTCTAATCTTTGAAGGGGTTTTTTTTGTACATTTGTGGCTGATTGAGAGATAAAATGAAGGTGTAAGTAAATTTTACATTTACCAGAATTTGGGGTAAAAGTAAAATATTGAAACATGGCTTATGAGAGGCAGGAGAAGAAAAGAGCAGTTTTTGTCGAGACCTTGAGTCATTTATTTGATTTCTTCATAATTAACGAGTTTTAGAGTCATCTTGTCCATTTCAGCTAATAGGGAAGTTATTATCCGGCCCCTTTTTTGTCTATCTGAGGAGTTAATTTGATAATGCCAGGAGGGCTCTGTGAAGGGCATTGCCATGCATGATGCCTATAGGATTATGGGCAGGGTCCTGCTGATGTAAGGTGTTGGCATGGGATTGAGCTGCTGCCCAGATGTGTTCCCTCTCCTCAGGGGAAAGGGAGGAGGAAAGAGTAACATACAGGTTATGCCAGGTAAGGTCATAGTACTGGGTGATGTGGAGGAATTCTTTACGGTAAATAGCAGGTTAGAGGTAAAGAAGCCTAGGCATTTTTCAGTTTGAGAGAGGTTGCCCAGGGAGAAAAGAACACGAGCCTGTACTATATGCTTTTCACCCCAGCCACTTCTTTGAGAGGAAGGACGAGAGTGGAACTTTGGGGATGACTGGGAATGGAGGACATTGGGTACAAGAGCACGTATGGGGGGAGAGGAAAAAGGAAGGAGGAGGTTGTGAATATGTAGAATTTGAAAAGGATTGACAGAGGGAGGGCTTGGATCAGAGATAGAGGAAAGTTTGCACATAGGGGAACTCGAACCATTTTCCATTGCATTGGAGTGAATTGTTGAGGTTATGGAGAATTTGGAAGTTAGATTCCATTTGGGGCCATTGATGGTGATTGTCCAATTAATATTGGGGTTAAGCTGTATTGCAGAAGAAAATGAGATGGGGCAACCCCTTCAGGTCCCCTCAATAAATCCTGCTTTCTCAAAAAAAAAAAGAAAAGAAAAAAAGAAAGAAAGAATATGTGATGCTTTGACCTTAGAGTAAGACCTAAATTTTTGAGACATTTGAGAGACACTTTGGTCTTAGAACAAGACCTAATTTTTTGACGTTGCAGAGAAGACATCTGAGAAGAGTGTCTCTAGGTGGTTTAGAGGTTGCTTGACCCATATTGGAGAAATTTGGAGGGGTGAGCAATTCTATCCCCAGGAGCTTCTGGAGCCCCGAGAATGAGAAACAGTGGAAGAATGGGGCATCCCCACAGACTTCTGTTGTTTTTATAAGGCGTGTGGAAATTTGCTTTAAAGATTCTCCTTGAAAACCATGACCATGACTACCTGGTAGTGGTGGTCACTGACCCAGTGGTAGCCGAGGGACACCTCTCACTGGATGCCAGGTTTTTGATGGGATTTCTGTCCTGGACAGAAACGAGTGAAAGGGAGGAATCCGAGATAGAAAGAAGGAAAAAACTCACCCACTCCTTCGTGACCAGTGTTGGATGAAGTGTCCAGCAATGAAGATGACCCTGCTGGAGCCGCCCGAGTTAGGGAGAGGGGAAAGAGGAAAAGGGTGAGAGAGGAGAGGGAATGGGGGAGAATGGGGCTAGGCACAGGGACAACTTAGGAGTTGGCCCACAGTGGGATCTTAAACTCCATTCCTGGGTTTCAGAACCAAATGTTAGGTCAGGAAAATGAGCAGATAGGAAAAGAGAGATGGGAGACTGCAGCACAGTTTTATTCCAGGGAGAGAAACTTGCAGAGTGGGACTCCACATGAAACTAAAGCCAACCACCACTTACATGCTAGGACAGTTTGAGGGGGAAATTTAGCAGTTGACATTTGCTAGGAAGGTAACTAAGACGACAGAATGTTTTACAGCCTTGGTCTAGTGGATAATTTTCCATTCTGAGGAAACTAGCAAAGTGGCAGAGATTTTTTAAGATGGTGCCTCCAAAGTTAATATTAATTCTGGACTTCTCTTCAACTCTTATTAAATCAAGAGTTAGGAGATGGGGAAGAGGTGAGTTAAAGTTTTTTTTCAATACTGCTATGAACAAAAGTTAAAAACTGGTCAATTACAACTATATGGTAAATTGACTTTTAGGAAATGACTATCCAGCCATCTAAAATATATTAGGACATATATTTCAGACAAGAAGCAAAAACAGATATAACCAGAAAATGTTGGTTGTTGATTATAGTGTTGCAAACCATAGTCAGAGCCCCAAAACATGTAAATACAAAGTCAGCCATGATTTGAAGAGTTAGTGGAATACAGAAAGTAAAAATGCATTTACCATTGGCAGTAGGACTATTCACTATTAAATGGCCCATCTAATTTTCTACTTTTAAAACCAAACCATAGAGAAAATGAAACACAGTTAACTATTCTTAACAAGATAGAATACAAATATGATTAGACTTAAGATGAAAGCTAAGAAGGGGATAGAGGGAGGCACTAATGTGCTTATCTCACAACATGGAAATGGAAAAGATAGCAATTATAGTTGATTAAAATTAGACATTTCAGGGTTTTTTTTAATCAACATGGAAAGTCAATTGAAAATTATTGGAGTATTAAAATTGCCAAGAATTAGAAGAAGGAAAAGGGAGATAGTCAGGGTGGAGAAATAAGTTAATGTTCATCTCTCATGCAATGGAAAAATATCTTTAGTTGATAAATCAGAAAAACAGCAGAATAAGCATATATATTAGATATATGAATATAAACAGCAGAACAGCTCTGAGCAAGGATAATTACAGCTTCAGTGAACAGAGCTGGGCATGAGTAGGCTAGAAGGAACAATTGTTGAGTTTCTTTTCAACTCCAGCAATGCCATATATCTTATTTTTTTAAACGATGTACATTCCTATGATACAGTTTTTGCATATATAGCCTAAGTTTTAGAAGTACTTCTTTTATTGTGATGTGAATGTTGACAAACTTGATGTTAAACTAATCGTTTTAATAATTTTAAAAATGATAAATTGTATGTTTATATTGCTATCAAAAAATGCTTGGGATTTTTAGAATATACTTTTAAAAATATTTTCTTAGTTCAGACATTATTTGTATAGTATACAATTGGATCATTTATTTTTCTGAAGTTAACCAATATATAACTATCCACCCAAAAATACTTTCCTGGATTTTTCTTCTTTTCTTTTTTCATTTCTGTAAGATTGATGGTGACGAGCTTAGGTTTTTGAATCTTAAAAACTTGGAAAATAATAAGATCATTAATAATAGGAGTTAACATTATTAATTGAGCGTAATGAGTCAGATGCTACGCTAACTGCTTTACATGCATTATCTCATTTATTAATCACGGTAGCCTCCCTTACAAATTCTCAAGAATTCTATTTTAAATACAAGGAAGTAAAGTTGTTAAAGAGGCAAAGAAACTTTCTCATTATTTTTTCTTTCATTTAGTCAATAAGTATTTATTTAAAAGATACCTACCATTCTATATATTTGGTACACATCAATGGAAAAAAAAAGAGACAAAAGCTTCGCCCTCATGGAAATTACGTTTTAATTGGGGGCGGGGTATAGTATTTAAAACACTACAAGCTGGGCTTGGTGGCTCAGCCTGTAATCCCAGCACGTTGGGAGGCCGAGGCGAGTGGATTGTCTGAGCCTGTGGGTTTGAGACTAGCCAGGGCAACTTGGTGAGACGTCATCTCTACACTAATGTGATGGCATAAAGCAGGCTGGTAGGGCAATTGCAATTTTAAATATAGTTTTCATCAGATGCCTCATTGGGAAGGCAGCACTTGAACAAAGTCTAGAAGGATGTGAAAATGATAATTATGTGGATATCTGAACAAGGTCACAGAAGATAGAAGGAGTAACCAGTGGAAAACTTTAAGACAAGAACAGGAGCGTAGGGGTGTGTCTGGAGGGGAGAAGGAGGTTGTAAAGATTAATGTGGACTCTATGAGACATTATGAGGATCTTGACTTTCACTAAAAGTTGAACAAGAAGCCTTTCACATTCTCAAAATGTTTTGAGAAACAAAACAATGACTATACCTGAGTGAATGAAGTAGCAGTCAGCAAGGAATCCACACTTCAGCTGGGCCTGGAAGTGTTAGTAAGAACCCATTAAATGGTCTGCAAAAAGGAGTTGGGCAGAAGAATGAGGAAATAACCAGCCAAAAGTACTGAGGAATGACTTTCTATGGCATGTGAGGGAACATGGTTTCTGTGCCAGAAAAATTAAAAGAACAGGATGGAACCTAATATTAGAAATTCAATGCTATCCAGAGATTTAAAGTTTTTTTAAATTTTATTTGGGTTTGTTTTTGTTTGTTTGTTTCTAGGCGATTTGTTTCAACAGGTTTAATTAGATGTCACTTTTGCAAACCTACCAGACAAAATGAATAAATTTCGATTCACTTCTAGAGCTTGGTTCTTAAACTTGGCATCTAATGTGTTTTTCGGTAAGATCCCTCTGACGGTGCTGTGAAGGACACAATGAACAAATAAATTTTGAGCTCAGTGTTGTGGCAGACCAGAGAAAAGAAGCAATTAACTAGGTTAGGGGTTTAGGGTGATGTATAGGGGTTGGTTCTCTAATGACATAAGAGTTGCAGGAGTTTTGACAAGGAAAATTTGCATGTAACAGGCAACATTTGGCTTAAAAACAAGCGCTAGATAATAACCTTATTAAAATGAAAGACTGCATGCAACCAAAAACCACACAAACTGGAGCATATTTCATAAGCTACAGAGCTATTTACCAAAAAATTTACTTGCATTTAACAGTTATTAAAAGTGAGGCTATCTGTGAGCACCGTTTTCAGTACTAACAAACTTCTCTGAATCCCATTTAAAAAATCAGAATTTTGAATTTGGTATCCCTTAATGATTCGTGAAGTTCTAGAAGTCTACAAAATGCCTAAGTTAAAATTGAGTAAGTATATTTTTATTTTGCTAACCTCCCAATTATTTTCATCATGTAGACTAGTTACTTTTCTCTAAGGTAGAATCTGACGGGTAGTAGATGCAATATAGCACTATAAAGCCAACCTGAAAGATTTTCTGAGAAAGTAAATAAATATTATAAATGCTAATTTTCAATTATTTCTGTCTCCCCTAAAAATCAAATTTTCAAGTGACCTTTATTTGCTCGTCAGGTGTGCTGGCTCTTTTGTGGGCCTCATACAGAGTTGTTTGTTCTTGTACTAGGTATGACAACTTCCTTTCTATCACTAATTCAAGCACATACACTGATTTTCCTACAAAACAAGAGAGAGAAAAACTGGCCCGAATACAATGTTACTCAGCAAGGGGTCATGTAACATCTTCATCTCAAGATAGCCTGGCTTTTTCTTCTTCCACTTTTGTGGACTGCTTTGAATAGAAAAACACTGCATTGAGTGTTCACGGAGACAGGGGAATAAAATACCTAATTTTTTTTTGATTAGTAAGAAAACGTTTCATAATACCATATACAAATAAGTGTTGCTTAATTATTTCGTATGTTTATTTTCATAGGACATTCTCAATGCATGCTCATATTTAGAGATTAATTATGTTACACATATGCATATATATATATATCTTCTGTATGTAAGTTTTTCAGTGATATCCATCAAACTGCTATCCATCCAAATATTTTTTAGTATACTGAGGGAAAATTTTATTAAAATGACCTTGCATATAACACTAATAGTTTACTTTTTTTATTTTTCTAAGGAATCGATTATATAATTTGGTATGTGAAGAAGAAATAAATATAACTTCAATAATTCATGATTTGAGAGATCAAAAAACTAAGCAATTACTTTTATAAGTGCAATAAAATACTACATTAAAAATATTAAACATAGTTGAAAATAATTTATTTTTAAAACTTGTAAGTTCTTATTCAAATTTCTAAGGATATGACATTTATCAAGGTCTAATAATTCCTTAGACAGAATGAAAAATAGTCTGTTTAATACTTTAGTCCCTATGTGATTAAAAAAGCATTCGAGCATTTTCATAAAGTAATTTATGAATTTTCTTTCCCTTTTTCCCAAACCTTAATGCCATATTAGACCTTGTTGTAGAGATTTCTATATAGATATGGATAGATCGATGATAGATAGATAAAGATAAATACATAAACATGGCTTATACACACTGAATCAACTGCATCTTTAGGTTTTCTATTCTGTCATTAAAAATACCTTTTCAGGACTTAATCCGTAGAGATAAAATAGCAAATGAGAGAAAAATCCTGCCCTCATGAAACTTTGGTTCTCATTGAGTATACAACCACAAATAAATAAATCAACGTGTCTTTTTTTGTGTGTAAGGAAAATAAGGAAATGGATAAGGCAGAATAGGGGAGTGAGTGATGGAGCTAGTGACTATTTTAGGTTATGTGGTTAAGGAAGGCTTTCTCATAAATGTTGACAAGAAAGATTTGAATGAAATGAGGAAGCAAACAGTATAGCAAAAAATGAATGCTGCCCAAAGCAAAGTCTGTCTTTTTGCCCCCAACCCTGGGAGGTAACCTGTAAGCCCTCGGAATGCCCTGCCTTTTAAGAGCGTCTGTTTACCTTAAGGTCTGGGGCCATGCTAGATACTCTAATACTTACAATGTGAATTATGAGGGAGGTCGTAGGTCACGTGGTATCAGGTAAACTTCTAATGGTGCTGTAGACTAAGGCCAGCCATGTGAGTGTTCGGCCTTGTCTATGTGACCAATCCCCAATAAAATCTTTGGACACCAAGGCAGAGGTGAGCATTCTTTAGCTGAAAATGCGTCATACATGTTGTCATACATTGCGGCAGGGAGAAACAAACACTGATCCTGTCCAAGAAGGCAAATGGAAGCTCTGTCCCTGGTTTTTCTAGACTCCTCCTTTCTTTTTCCATAGCTAATTGTAGTCAATATTCTTTCACTGAAACACACCCTGCTCATGAGGATAAGGGTTATTCTGAGTTCTGTGAATCCCTGTGAATTATTGAAACTTGAAGTGGTCTCAGAGACCTCCTGAACTTTACACAAGCCAGGAGAAAATCCACAGAAATTTGAGGAGAAAAGGAGAAAAAGCAGTAATTGTAAAGGACTTGAGCTAACAATTAATTTGGTACATTCAACAAATTATATAAAAAATACTATGACTACAGCAGAATTAAGACTGGGACAGAGAGTTGTAGAAGATTATGTTATCAAGAGTTTAATATAGAACTGTCATAAGGTGCTTGGATCCGACATGTCCAACCCACAGTCCAGGACAGCTAGTAAAGAGACCCCACAAAAGCTTTTAACATCATGTGTTTTTCAGTGTTTGTTTTCTTCGTGATCCCATGTGGAGTTCCATTTTTGAAGCACACAATCACAGCTTATTTATGACACCACTTTTTGGCAGCACATACATTTCTGAGCAGCTGTTTTCAATTATAAAGCGTATGAAGAGCAAAATTCGAACAAACATTTCTGACAAATACCTTGAGAATGCACTAAGGATTGTGACCACTTCTATAAAATTGGACATTGATAGATTAGTTTTATAAAAATAAGGTGAAATGTTATTCTCATTTTTCTAAACTTTATAATAAAAATATTGTTTAAAAGTCTTATTATGTATGTACATTAAATATAGCATAAAATTTATGTGTGGCTTAAGACAATTCCTCTTTACTCAGTGTGGTCCATGGAAGTCAAAAGGTTACTCGATGTGTCCCAGGGAAGTCAAAAGGTTGGCTACCCCAGTTTCGATGACATCATCTTCTAGCTATTGTCATGAGTGAGAAGTGAAGTTATTGAAAGTCTTGGTCAGGAAAGAAGCGTGATCTGATTGTTCCTTTGAAATATATCTCAGGCCTGGCACAGTGGCTCACGGCCATAATCCCAACACTTTGAAAGGCCGGGGTGAGAGGACTGCCTGAACTCATGGGTTCAAGACCAGCCATGTCAACTTGGCGAGACCTCATCTCTACAATAAATCAAAAACTTAGCTGGGCACGGTGGCACGCACCTGAAGTCACAGCTACTTGGAAGGCGGAGGTGGAAGGATTACCTGAGTCAAGCTGGTAGAGGCTATGGTGGCCCTGAGCATGCCACTGCATTCCAGCCTGGGCAACAGAGTGAGACTCTAACTCAACAAATAAATAAATAAATAATATGTCTCAGCTGCTCTGTGAAAAATTCACCAAAGAGGAGAAAGATTGGAACTAAGGAGACCAGTTAGAGGCATAAATGTGTGAGAGAAATGATGGTCCTTTGTACTTTTGTGGAGGATGCAGGGAGTACGAGGGTTAAGTCTGTGAGAAATTGTCAGATTGAGTATTTTGAGATTATAGACTGTGAATGTGATTGATAGATGGGATGAGAGTAGTGATAGAAATAGGAAGACCAAACACAGGCACTTCAAGGTTTTGACTTGAATAACCAGGTGTCCAGTACTGCTAATTAATAAGATGTAACACTTTTTTTTTTTTTTTTTGAGTCGGAGTCTCACTCTGTCGCCCAGACTGGAGTGCAGTGGCCACTCCTGGCCACCGCAGCTTCGACCTGCTGGGCTCCAGTGATCCTTCCGCCTCAGCCTCCAAGTAGCTGGAACTACAGGGCGCGCGCTACCACGCCGGGCTAGTTTTTGATTTATTGTAGAGGTGAGGTCTCCCCAAGTTGCCCAGGCGGGTCTCGAACCCGCAGGCTCAGGCAATTCACTCACCTCGGCCTCCCAAAGCACGGGATTACAGGCTGAGCCACCGACCCCGGCCTAATAGTATACAATACATTCTTCTAGAAAGATAGTGCAGACTGAGTATAAAAGGGCAGTGTCTTCACAAGAGTTAAGCTTCACTCTGCCTAAAGTCTCACCATTTCCTGAACACCCTCAGGGGAAATTCAGGGGGCAAAAGAGAAGACCCCTAACCAGGTTGTGTTTCTGCCCCTGCTCTGTGGATCCACCTCTGTCCATAAATCTTGTATCTCTTCAGCTAAATTCATCTAAGTCTTCCAGTTTCCCATGGCTTTCTCCTACCCTCCATTACCATAAAAAAGCATTGCAAAATGTCACTGATGAATTGAGGCAGTTTCATAGGCCAATTAGCATTTTGTAATTTTAATGATGACTCAAACATTGCATCCTTTAACTTCATCTGAATTTGAGAATAATTACACTTTGTTGTATGCTATCATACTTATAACATTAATAGAATTACCATGTTGTGTTATATGTACATAGTATATATTGCAGTAAAGTTTAGACCGATGGCTAATTCAATCTTTTGAGAAAGCACTACATTTATACATGATTTCCACATCAAAAATATTAAACTAAAAGCTATATAGTGTATGTTTATACAACATGATAAACATAAAAATGGATACTAATTTTGCATCACTTATATACATGTCTGCTCCTTTTCATAATTAATTACTTATACTAGAACTCATCAAATAATTATCATAATGCTTAGATTAAGCAATAAAAATAAAATAATATTAACTGAACTGATAAAACAGGTAAACACAAATTATTGGTTGATAGTGCAATTAGCACATTTTAATTCTTTAATACACTGGGAAACTTGTTAATTTCTGAATACAAAAATGTGTTGAAATAGACTGTATAATACAGCCAAAGCAAAACTGAAGCAGCCTCCCATGTGCAGTTGTCTTATGCTATTGCTGTGAATTGTGGCATTTCATTTTACTCTTATCTTGTAGATTCTCTTGGTATTTAGCAGTGGAGGTAATTTTCTATCTCTGTAGTTAGTTTATAAACTTCCTTTGCCACTTCCCAAATTGCACTATTTCATCTGTCAAAAACAGCTGGGCTGAGTAAGAAAATAATACTGGTCGATTAAAAAAAAAATGCAGTCTAAAATGTGAACTATTTGATTACACTAAAATAGAAAGTTTAAACTAATCATTTGCTAATCTTCTCACATCTTCTTTGAAACAGCATCTGATGAAAAGGTTAGCAGAAACATCAAATTTGTGTGTTCTGAATGGTTTCTTTGCTGGGAAAACATACACAGTATTTTCTAAATGTGTTGTTACGTAAACTATGGTTGATTTCAGTGAAATTATTTTGGTTTACAAGAGGGTTGCTGCATAAATACTCACAAACTGAGCTCAGTTCCTTTCAACATCAAACTATATTTGAGTGAGTTTAGCGTTAGTTGTATAAAAAATGTAAACAAAACAATTCTAAAATTACTAAATTTGAATCCAAAAATGTAAAATGTTCTTGTGTATCTAAATTGCCCATTGCCTTATGTTACTAAGAAAGAGCTGTCGAAAAACTCATTTCCTATAATGAGTTTCTTAGGATCACGTGTAAATTAAAATGCACAAGAGATATCCTGCTTATGCTCTTTTGGTTATGAAGCTAGTTCCCCCACATTCTGTCTGCCAAGCTTAGAATAGCAGAGGTGCCTACGTTAAACTTTGTTAACCATCGCCAAATATAAGAGTGGCATATGCCTCTTAATTCACTGAATAATATAAATAAAAACTTTTATATATCACATAGCAAGAAATGGAAGAAAAAGGAAATACAAGTAAGAATCACAAGCAGGAAGTCATAATGCTAAGCATATAAATTACAGCCTTAAATACTAAGGATTTCAGCTCCTCTATGAAAAAGCCACAGTTAAATTGAATTTTTAAATATCTGAATATTTGCTATCTATAAAATAAATACCTAAGATAAACTATTAGAGATGTGTAAAAAACAAAGGAATGAACAAAAAGAAATTAAAAATAAAGCAGAAATAGCAAAATTAACCTCAGGCAAAATACAATTTAAGAAAAAAGCCACTCCAAAGAGTAAAGATGATTATTTAATAATGGTAAAAATTAACACCCAATGAGCATATGCTATTCATAAAATTGTACAAGTCAAATAATATAAACTCAAACTACATAAAGCAAAAGTGCTGTGGGTCAAATAAAAGGAATTGTTGTAAGTTTGTTTTGTTTTGTTTTTTTCCAGTGAGAAGCAGATTCTGAGATAATTTGGCATCCAAGATTCTTATTAAGGAAGGCCCTTGGAAATAAAGGAGAAGCAGCAGAATTGGGCAAAGACATCAAGTTAGATTAAGCCTGACAACTTCAGCCAATATTATGGGGAGCACTAGAGAAAATGGCATCTCAGAGTTATTCATATGAATTTAGACTTTATATCCTGACTTGGACCAGTCACTTAATGTGGGCTACCATCTAAGGTGATACTTTGGGCAAAGCGGCTGTCTACAAACGGGACCCCAAAAAACCTGGAATTTATTTATAAAACCTGTATATTTATCATCACATGTTTAAACTTCAGTCACCTCAGTCTTGGGCTGAACTGTGTTCTAAGACTTTCTCCTTTTGATACAATGCGCCTATCAAGACACTTTCCCCACTGCTCAAAACAGTTTTTGAACTTGTCGGTTTTGATGCCGTTTAGCGCTTTTGTTATTTTGATTGTTTGTTTCACTTCTTCTACATTGGCAAAATATTTCCCTTTGAGGACCTTTTTAGTTCAGGGAAGCAAAAAAAAAAAAGAAAGAAAGAAAGAAAAAGAAAGAAAGAAAAAGAAAAAAGAAAACAAAAACAAAACGTTGCTTGGGGTCAGATTGGGTGAATAGGAAGGTTGGGCATGGGGGTCGTAAGATTTTGGTCAAAAACTGCTGAATACTCAGTGCGGTGTGGGCAGGCGTACTCCTAAATCACCTGTTATGAAATGGGCAAATGTATTGAAAGAATCTCCAAAAAAAAATAATTCACTAAAGTTGAACACAGCCTCTCACAACAATGCTAGCTGCTACACGGATGTGGATGGACACCTAAAACCTGGCAGGGAAATTCTGTAGGCTATAATAGGCTCGCCCTTCAAATGATAACTCCAGGTTATTATATATTCAATTATTTAGGTAAATTAATTTTGCACTCAGTTAAGAAAATTTTGAACATTAGATTTCCTAGATGTCGCATGTATTAATTTCTGTGTATAGTGATATCCACTTGAATAATGGATATCTAGATAATTCTTCGAATGGAGTTTTCACTCAATTTATTACTAATATTAGTTAAGTAATTGTTAGTTAAATGTTATTAATTAACATTTCTTGAAGGATAAAAAGAAAATTACTCTTTTGAGTTATGGAAAAAATAATTTGAAACTTAATGTAATCTTTTTTTTTTTTCCAGCCAATACAGGGATATATCCTTCAGATAAAGCAAAATAAATATGAACACCAAACATTTTTGCTAAATATTTCAAAGAAAATAAGTATTGGAAAGTTTATACTTTATATTAGATAAAGGTACTGGAGTTCCACTACTTTGAAAACTATAGAACTTTTCTGAGAGAATTCAGATGAGCTCTAAATACATGGAGAATAAATACTGTGTTCAGGGATTGCAAAATAATATTTAAAAACATCAGTTATCCAAATTGAACTACACACTTAAAATAATCCCAATCAAAATTCCAACTATTATTTTTGTAGAAATCAACAAGGATAATTTAAAACGTGTATAAAAATTCAAAGACATATATAATGATGAACAAAAAGAATAATGGATCAGAACAGCATCCAGAAAAAGATCCTCATATATAGTCACTAATTTATGACGAAGACACCTATGCAATTCAATGTGGAAAAAAATACTGGAGAAACTAGGCCGGACACAGTTCCTCACGCCTGTCATCCCAACACTTTGGGAGGCCGAGGTGAGAGGATTGCCTGAGTCCAGGGGTTCAAGACCAGCCTGGGCAACTTGGCGAGTCCTTGTCTCTACAATACATCAAAAAAATTAGCCAAGCGTGGTAGCACACGCCTGTGGTTCCAGCTACTTGGAAGGCTGAGGCGGAAGGATCGCCTAAGCCCAGCAGGCCGAGGCTGTGGTGGCCGGGAGCGTGCCACCGAACTCCAGACTGGTGACAGAGTGAGACGCCAACTCAAAAAAAAAAAAAAAAAAAAAAAAACTGGACAAACTGGATATACATTTGTAAAAATGAACTTTTAGACATACCGTAGGCTGAAATTAATTCTAAATGGATTTTATACTTATATGCGAAAGCTGAACCCACAGAGTTTCTAGAAAAACATTAGAAATTGTTTCACAAGTGATTCTTACACAAGATTCCAGAAGCAGAAAATACATGCGAAAAAAATCATCAATTAGACTGCATCAATATGCAAATTTTGGACTCAGCAAAAGACAATGTGAAGTAAATGAAAAAGTAAGCAATAGGTTAAAATTGACTAAGGATTCAGATTCAGACCATATAGAGTACTTCAATAAATTAATTAGCAAACATATAGAAAACATACAATTTTAAAAATCAGATTTTTTTTGTTGCTGTTATTGAGTTGAGTTTCTTACACATTCTGTATATATGTGCATAGTTTTCGCCCATTCTGCAGAGGTCTTTTTTTGCTCTGTTTTACTCTTTTTAGTTTGATATAATCCCATTTGCTCATTTTTGCCTTTGTTGCTTGTGCTTTTGAGGTCTTAAACAAAAAATATTTTCCCAAACCAATGTCATGAAATATTTCCCTTAAGTTTACTTCTAGTCATATAATAGCCCAGGGATTTACATCTAAATATTAATCTGTTTTGAGTTGGCTTTTGCATATGATGTGAGACAGGGGTCTAGTTTTTGTCTTCTGCATGCGGAAGTCCAGTTTTCCCCCATACCATTTATTGAAGAGTCCTTCTCCCAATATGTGTTTTGGGAACCTTTTTTGGTTGTTAATACATGGATTTATTTCTATGTTCTCCATTCAGTTCCATTGGTCTATGTGTTTGTATAACAGTACCATGCTATTTGGTTAACATTGCTCTGTAGTATATTTTGAAGTCGGGTAGTATGACGCCCTCAGTTTTGCTCTTTTGGCTCAAGATTGCTTTGGCTACTGTAGTTCCATATAAATTTTCTTTTCCTTTCTTTTTATTTATTTATTTATTTTTTGAGTCAGAGTCTCACTCTGACATTCAGGATGGAGTGCAGTGGGCTGCTCACGGCCACCCCAGTGTCGACCTGCTGGGTTCCAGCGCTCCCTCCACCTCAGCTTTCCAAGTAGCCAGAACTACAGGTGTGCACTACTAAACCCAGCTAATTTTTTTTTTAATTGTAGAGACAAGTCTCGCCAGGTTGCCCGGGTCAGTCTCGAACCCAGGGGCTCAGGCAATCCATTCGCCTTGGCCTCCCAAAGTGCTGAGACTAAAGACTGGGCCACCGAGCCAGGCCTCCATACATATTTTAAGATTTTTTAAAAAATTTATTGGAAGGTCACCAATACATTAATACAGATTGCGTTGAATCCATAGATCACTTTGGGTACTATAAACCTTTTAACAATTTTTTTTCTACCAATTCATGAACACAGAATATCTTTACATTTGTTTGTGTTCTTTTTGAATTATTTCACCAGTGTTTTATGGTTTTCTTTATAGAGATCTTTTATCTCCTTGGTTAAGTTTATTCTTAGATAATTTATTTTATTTTTATAGCAATTATAAATAGGATTGTTTAATTGATTTCTTTTTTCAGATAGTTTGTTGTTATATAGAAACACTAATTTTTTGTATGTTAACTTAACCAAGGAGATAAAACATCTCTGTAAAGAAAATTATAAAACATTGGTGAAATAATGTTGTTAACATGGAAAAAATTAGTGTTTCTATATAACAACAAACTACTATCTGAAAAAGAAATCAATTAAACAATCCTATTTATAATTGCTATAAAAATAAATTATTTAAGAATAAACTTTGTATCCTACAAATTTAATGAGTTTGTTTATTAGTTCTAATAATTTTTGGAGAATTTTTTGGGTTTTCTTTACATAAGATCATATTATCTGCAAGTAGGAAAAAATTGACTTCTTTTTTCCATTTGTATATACTTTACTTCTCTTCCTTGTCTAATTGTTCTGGCTGTGACCTTCAGCACTTTATAGAATAAAAGTGGTGAAAGTAAGCATTCTTGCTTATTTCCAGATCTTAGAAGAAAGCTTTTAACTTTCCTCATCCAGTGTGATGTTGCTTCTGGGTTTGTCAAATATAACCTTTATTGTATTGAGGTATGTTTTTTCTATATCTAATTTGTTGAGAGTTTTTATTATGAAGGGATGTTGAATTGCATCCAACAATTTTTTATGTTTCTATTTAAGTGATTATATTATCTTTATTATTTAATCTGTTAATGTGATTTATCATGCTTATTGATTTGTGTGTGATGAACCATCCTTGCATTCCTGAGATAAATTTCACTTGATCATGATGAATATTTTAATGTGCTGTTGAATTTGTTTTGCTAGTATTTTGTTGAGAATTTTTACATCTATGTTCTTCAGAGATACTGGCCTTTAGTTTTCTTTGTTGTTGTGTTTTTCTCTGTTTTTGGTATCAGGGTAATTATGACTTCAGATAATAAGTTTGAAAATGTTTTCTCCAATTTAATTAGTTGAAATAGTTTGAATAGAATTGATAATATTTCTTCTTTAATGTTTGGTTAAATTCAACAGTGAAACAATGAGGTTTTAAACGTTTTTCAATAAGAGACTTTTCATTACTTATTCACTCCCCTTATGTGTTATTGATGTGTTCAGTCTTTTCATTTCTTTGTGACTGAATGTTGGTAGATTGCCTGTGCCCAGGAATGTATTCATTTCTTCTAGATTTTTTAATATGATGATGGAAACTTGTTCATAATAGTTTCTTATGATCCTTTATATTTTTATAGTATCAGTTGTGAAATTTTTCACTTCTGATTTTATATTTTTGAGTCACCTCTTTTTTTTCTTAGTTTACCTAAAAATTTTGTTTATCTTTTCAAAAAAATTATTGACTTAATTGATTTTTTGTGATTTTTTTATCTTTATTCTATTTCTATCTTAATTACTTCTTTACTTACACTAATGACAATAGTTTTTCTGTTTGTCTATTTCCTTGAGGTAAAATGATAGGATGTTTGTTTTAAATCTTTTTACTGTTTAAGTATAGGTGGTTATTGCTGTAAACTTTCCTCTTTGAACTGATTTTGCTGTATCTCCTAAATTTTGCAATGATGTGTTTTAATTTTTATTTAACTAAGACATTTTTAAATTTCTTTATTTCATTGACCCATTGGTTGTTCAGGATCATGGATCATGTTGTTTAATCTTCATGTATTTGTACAATTTCCAAAGTTTTCCATTATTATACCTAATCTTATTCTATTATAGTAAAAGCAAAACAAAACAAAAACATCCTGGTGTCATTTTGATTTTTAACCATTTGTTAAGACCTTTTCTGTGGCCTGATATATGATATATTATGGAGAATTCTTTTCATGTGCTATTGAGAATAATGTGTATTCTGCAGCTGTTGCATGGAGTATTCTATAAATGTCTGTTAGGCCCATTTAGTCCAGAGTAAGTTTTAACATCAATGTTTCTTTGTCGATTTTCTTCCATTGCTGGAAGTGGGATGTTAAAGTTGTTTACTATTGTTGTAGTGCAGTCTATCTTTCCTTTTAGGTCTATTAACATTTTGTTGTTGTTGTTCATTTGGGCACTTCAATGTTGAATATATGTATATGAATAAATAATTACTATATCCTCTTTTTGGTTTTGGTCCCTTTGTCATTATATAATGACCCTTTTGTCTCTTTTTACAATGTTTGGCTTAAAGTACAAGGGGGGAACCAAAAAAAATCGAAATTATCTTTTGGAGGACAGTCTTCTTGTAGTACAGGTTTCCCCACTAGCTAAGTGTTCTGGAAAACCATCAGTATCAATGTACCAGTTTGCCATTTTTATGAGAGATTGAATTTGACTTCAGAGAACTTTTTTGAAGATTCTTGTAATGTGTTTGCCCATTTCACAGTGGGTGGTTTACCAGCACACCTGCCCACATGGCGCTGAGCGTTCAGCAGTTTTTGAACAAAAATGGCGTGAAGCCCACACCTTACCCTCACTATTTACCTGATATTGCCCCAAGTGATTTTTTTTATTTCCCTAATTGAGAAAAGTCCTCAAAGGGAAAAGTTTTGCTGTTGTGGAGGAGGTGAAACAAAAAATGGCAGAAGCACTCAACAACATCAAAATTGATGAGTTCAAAAACTATTTTAAGCAGTGGAAAAAGCGTATTGCATCAAAGGGAGAGTACTTTGAAAGTGACTGAAGTTTAAACATGTAAGAATAAATACACATTTTTTAAATAAATAAATTCCAGATTCTCGGGGGGGTCTCTCTCACATATTTTATATGATATACGATAAAAATATAGCTAATCCTGTTTATTTCTGGTTTTCATTTGCCTGGCATGTCTTTGTCCATCTTTTTACTTTCAGTCTATGCATGTCCTTACATTTGAAGTGAGTCTCTTGTAGATAAGATTAAGGGTTAGGTTTTGGAGCAAGTAGAAATCGCCCTCATTGATCATGGAAGGGTAAACTGACATGTCATTTGAAAAACTCCTTTGCAGTTTTGCATAAAGTTAAATAGATACCTATCCTGTCACCCAAGAATTACACTATTTGGTGTACACCTAAGAAAACAAATTGCAATGACACATCCAAGAATGTTAAGCACAACTTTTTTAAAAATCCAAACTGAAAAAAAAAATTTCCATCTATGCAAAAATGAATGAAAAAAATTATGTTTACCTTTTCTTCACAAACAAGGAAGTTCTGCAAAATAATGCAAATATATATTTCCCATAAATAAGAACATTAAAGAATCTGAAAAACAGGTTGGGTGAAAGATCCAACATCAAAATGTACAAATTTGTGTTCTGTTCATATGAAATTTAAGAACATGAAAAATTAATCAACGCTGATGCATGTGAACATCATATTACTTTTGGGTGGCAGAATCATTCTGTATTTGGAATTTTGAGCAGCGTGGGAGTTTCCCAGAAATATGAGTATAGATTAGATGATCGATTTCTCCAATGCATACATATGTATTTAATAAGATTTGGCTAACATATCAAAGCAATTTCTTCTTGTCTTTTTCTTTGTCTCAGATATATATAAAATAAACAAATGTGACGACTACAAATGAGATATTTGAGGGTCTTCCCTGAAAACGGGTAGTGAGATAATGAATGCTTATACCTTATTTGCACAAACTTCAAACTCAGCACAGACTTCTGCTCTCATTTTAGAAAAGGCTATTCCTACTGTGACCCTTGCATTTTCCCACATATTTGGTTTCAGAAATGCATCTCATTTTTCAGTCAACCACGCCTTACCTGAATTTATAGCAAGATGGCCTCTCTCAGTGTCAAACAAATTTCTGACAACATTGATGATGATTTATTCTAATTAGCAGCTACTCCAGCCTTATTACTGCATTAGATACTTTAACACATGGTTCCTACTTTGAGATGAAAGAAGGCTAAGAAAGAAATCTGTCTTTGTGATTGTCATGATTTTTGATCGTTATCCTTCACAACTGACCTACTTCTGGGCTTGTACTTTCCACTTTGGCAGAAATCTGTGCCCCGGTACTTTTTATTGCTACTTTTATTACCACTGTGCTCATTTCTGTTTTTATTTTAACTACATATCATGACTGCAGTTTACCCTTAAACTAAATTAATAACCTACTTAGCTTTCAAACAAAACAGAATAGAGAACTGTTGCCCATTTATCTTAATATGGGTTTTACTAGCCTTATTAAATTAGATTTATCAGACATTTGTAAAGATTCCAATATATTTCTACCTATAGAATGTAGATGAGGGTTACATTATTCCTTAAGTCTTTAAGAAATTAAAAGGTATATAGCAAAACAAATGACTAAGGAAAATGTGTAATAGACATGCATGTGTGTGTGCATATATGTGTGTATAATGAAATATTATTCAGTCATTAAAAGAAAGAGAAACCCAGCAACATTAGATGAGCCTGGAAGACGTTATGCTAAGTGAAATAAGCCAGACACAGAAAGCTCTTCACAGTATTATCTCCCTTATATGTGGAATCTTAAAAAGCCAGACTCATAGAAGTAGAGAGGAGAAAGGTGGTTGCCAAGAACTGGGAGAGTGGAGAACATGGAAAGATGGTGTTAAAAATAGTACAAACTTTAAATTACAAGACAAGTAAGTTCTGGGAATGTAATGTAGAGCATGGTGACATAGTTAACAATATGGAATAGTTTACTTCAAATTTGCTGAGAGTGGATCTTAAGTGTCTCCCCGGCCAAACACACATACAAAGTGATAACTATGTGAGATGATGAAAACGTTAATTATTTGAATGTGATCATCATTTCACAACGTATAAGTATATTATATCATAACATCGTACACCTTGAATATTTGGAAATTTTGTCAATTATACCTTAATAAAACTGAAAAATAAACAAAATGAGCATTTAAAAAGTGCATAAACATTTCTCCAGTTATCTGATCCCTACTTGGTACATCTGAAGTGATTATACAAATTTGTATTTGAAACTAGTAAACACAGGTTTTACCTCTGGCAGGGACATTAAATTGCAGCATGACCTTATGCAAGTTACTTCATGTGCACAAGAATTTTTTGAACTAGTCAACTGAGTCCACAGTCATATTCCAGTCATTTCATATTCAGAGAATGCAAATGCATATTTAAAAACAAATGTTGGCCGGGCTCGGTGGCTCAGCCCGTAATCTCGCGCTTTGGGAGGCTGAGGTGAATGGATTACCTGAGCCCGCGGGCTCGAGACCCGCCTGGGCAACTTGGCGAGACCTCATCTCCACAATAAATCAAAAAATTAGCCAGGCATGGTAGCGCGCGCCTGTAGTTCCAGCTCCTTGGAAGGCTGAGGTGGAAGGATCGCAGGAGCCCAGTGGGTCGAGGCTGCGGTGGCCGGGAGCGGCCACTGTACTCCAGTCTGGGCGACAGACTGAGACTCCAACTCAAAAAATAAATAAATAAATAATAAAATAAAAATAAAAACAAACGTTGGGGAAAGTACTCACATAAATATGCTACCTTATTATTTGCAAATAGTGTTAATGTACTTTAAAGGACAAAGCCAGTGAGTATTCTATACCAAACTCACATTGAAATATGTAGTCGTGGCTGGAGATAGCATCACTGATATATCTCAAATATTTTTCACGTGTATTATTAATTAAAACCAAATTTCAAACTCAAAGGGCACCTTCTTTAGTATCAATAGAAGACAAAATATTAATTACATTACTTACGGCTAAATAAGAAAGGTTATTAGCAAATGTATTGTCCTCATTTTACCTGACCGATATTAAATGATATATCTGACTATCCATATCTATCCATTTTTATTTGAAATACAAAGGAAATATACCTCAACCAACATTTCCACAGGGGAAAACTTTAATTGATGAAAATATATGAACCCCAACTCAATAGCTAGCACTTGAGCACTTGAATGTGAATTATGAAAATAATGGAATTCTAAATTCTGATTTATTTTTTAAAATGAAATCAATGGTAAGAGATATGGTAGAAGAGACAGCAAGTAGCAGCAACTTCAACTGCAAGACAGGCATATAATACTTTTCTTGCTGAGAAACATTTTACTGTGATTAGGTAAAATTTACAGCATAAATAATCAAAAAACCACTAGTTGTCATATAATTGCATTACTTGTGTGCATATCTGTGTTCATAGTCTGCTTGCCTTGGTTTGTTTTGGTTCATTTGGACTGGTCAAATTGTATAACGTTATCAAATTTATCAGCGTGATGGTCAATTTTATGTGTCAGCTTGACTATGCCATGATACTCAGTTTTTGGTTAAGCACTCGTCTAGATATTGTGGGGAAGGCATATTTCAGATGTGATTAACATTTACATCAGTAGACATTGAGTAAGACAGATGACTCTCCTTAATGTGGATAAATTTCATCCAATTGGTTAAAGGCCATAAAAGAAAATTTGCTTTCAGATTGTCTTTGGACTAGAGACTACAACAATTCTTCCCTGGATTCGCAAGCCTGTCAACAACTTGCTCTGCAGATTTTGGACTTGCCAGACCCCATAACCCATAAGCCCATAATGAAATAAAATAAAACAAAACTCTTTTCTCTCTCTCTCTCTCTCTCTCCCCCCCACCTCTCCCTAGCTCTCTCTCTACCTCTCTCTCCCCCTATACACACGCACGCACACACACACACAGACACAAAGACACACCCTACCAGTTCTGTTTTTTGGCATAACTCTGACATATATTAATGGCGAATATACACATACAAGACTGCCAGATAGAGAAAGAACGAAATGGAAATATAGACAGAGGTAGAGTCAGAGCCAGGGCAGTTATATTTAATTGATCTGTTTCCTTGCAGCAGGAAATAGTCAACATTCGCATCTTAGCATACAGAGTCAAAAATCAGCTTAAAAGAGGACAAAATTGATTGCAGAATGTGTTTACAACATTATAAACTGTTTCATTTATATTCCAAAAAGCTCTTATAAAATTATTAATAAGCATTTCAAAAAGTCTTCCAGGCACAGTCAACGGTATCAAAAGAAAACTCCAATATATCCAAAAAAAAAATAATAAATTGAGTAACACAAGGATTTTTGTTTGTTTGTTTTCCAAAACAAGGAAATATAAGGTAAATAGAACATCCTTACGCTGTGGCAGCAGGTGAATGCTTACTATGTTTTTTCTAAAAATAAATGTTCTGCACACATTGATAATTTATATTTTTGGTATGAACATCTGTGGTTTAATCATTGTTTTTGCAGTAGAGCAAATGTAAAGCATATTTTACCTTAATTAACTCATTAAGGGGAAAATAGCCAAAAGCATAAGGCTTTTGAGAACACTGATTCTAACCACATCACGAGGAATAGAATAGTACCTTGTTCCCTTTATAGCTGTGTTATAGCTCCCCGAGTAATTCAATTACAGTACAGCATTGAAGCATATCTGCATAGCATTAAGTGTAGTTAAGCCTTCCAGTCTCTAGAGGTCTCTGCACATCACTTTTTCACTCACTGCCATCCTTGCAACAAAACAGACACATTATTAGCATTGTGTGGCTAGAACTGCAGTTCTCCAGTAAACTCAAACACTGTCACTAGTATGTTTTGCCTCATCCTCCTATATGAAAAAATAAATTGTAAGATTCGAAGTAGAGCCACAAAATTCAAAAAGGAAAAAAAGGTTTTCTGGCTAACTATTCTGAAGATCCATATAAGGAAAATGTTTCCTCTTTGTGATGATCTCAGGTGTCTCTATTCTGAACCGGTTTCAGCTACATTGTTTCCAAAAGTATGCACAGTTATTTATCATCCTGTATTGTATAGAGTAGGCAGGTTTAAGCCAATGCAACAAGTACTGTGTTCATCTTATTAAGTGCTTTAGGATGAGAAAGACAAATACCTGCAGTAGCTCTGCATGAAATTACCTAGGATGCAACGTGAATATTGAATCCAACACCTGAAGATGACTGGCTCTTTCATCAAAATGCTCATTTCTTGCTAAAATAAAATTGACATTCCATCAGAAAATAAAACGTGTGTATAAATTAGCATTCAAATCCTGAAAATGGCAACTGAAGTAGAGACTTTTGTTTTCAAGACCTGAGTTTCATCTTGCTTCATATCTTTAACACATATCAGGATGGATAACCTCCTCTTTCCCAGGTCTCTGGTTTATGAGGAAAGGTATGTCACATTTCTTGACCTGCAATTTTCAGATCATACCTGAAATCTGGGGTTGTAGACCAGCAGGAAGAAAGCAGCACATTTTGACTGACTTATCTCAGTCCGGGTAAGACCCAGCAGGCCTGGGGGAAGGATTTTACTAGGGGTCTATGTTACTGGGAAATGCTATTCTGGATCTCAGTGGAGAATTATTTTCCAATATTTGGTAACACTCAATATTTATGTCAAGTGTACCTTTGATTATGAGTTAAAGCTGAGTATACACTGGACACTAAGAATAGTATGATTATTAACTCATGGACTCCTCATAACAACTTATCTGTAGGTAGTATTATGTGTAAACAAGTCCAATTTTAAAGGTGAGAAGACTAAGGCAGAAAAAGTTTAATAATTTTTTTCTCTTAGGTCTGTGATCAGGAAGTGATGGAGCTGGAATCCAAACTTATGCAGTCTGTTTTCAAAACCTGGACTCTGAGTCTGGGTGCGATGGCTTAAGCCTGTAATCCCAGCACTTTGGGAGGCCGAGGCAAGAGGATTGCCTGAACCCAGGGATTTGAGACCAGCCTGGGCAACTTGGTGAGCTCTCATCTCTACAGTATATCAAAAAATTAGCTGGGCGTGGTAGCGCATGCCGGAAGTTCCAGTTACTTGGAAGGCTGATGTGGAAGGATCACCTGAGCCCAGCAGGTCGATGCTGGGGTGGCCACGAGTGTGCCACAGCACTCAAGCCTGGGAGATGGAGTGAGACTCTGACTTAAAAACAAAAACAAAAAAACTGTATTCTTAACATTTATACTGTACTCCATCTCAAGTAAGTATATTCTCCTGCAAATTACAAGAAAGAGAAGACCTGGGATCAACTGGTTGCATCTGCTGAAGTAATTGTCTTTCCAAGTTTATATGTTGATATCATAGCCAAACATATATATATATTAATATATATATATTTATCTTCACACACAATGAAAAACTTTTGATGTTTTCTAATCAATAGTATCTCTGACAAAAATGGCTGTCTTATACAGGTATTATACCAGTAAGTATAGACATTTCTCTGCTCGGAGACAAAAATTAAAGTAGTATTCCTTCTCACATCTTTACTTCTTAGTCCAGAAGAGATGCCACAGAAATACATAAAGTACACATAGCATATTCTCTATTCAATAGAATGGTTAAGGTAAATAATCAAATTACATCTTCATGTTGTATAGATATCCCCAAAGAGACATATGCCTGAGTTTTTAATGTTAAACACTTTCATCTATTATTTTTTTCTTTTTTATGAAATGTAAAAGTGATATTGAGAGAGAGAGAGATTTATTATTTGTGAAACAGCTATACTTGTTTAATTGGTCTATTTTTTAAAAGCAGGTAATAGTAAACATTTACAACTGAGTGTATGGGAGAAAACTAGTTAAAATGATAAAACTGATAATATTTGTAAATCCTGGTATATCAATATTTTATGGTAGTTAAAAGTAAAAGCCTGAGTTTAGCTAAAATTCAAATAAAACTTCACTTTTGCTTTTTGTATGACCTCTGGCAACTTATTTAATGATTCAAATCCTTAGTCATGATCCTGTAAAATGGGAAAAATCATAGTACCTACCTGATAATCCTGTGAGGATAAAATAAAATAAAATCTTTGCTGACTGCCAAGCAGTAATGTTAAGAAATGTTAATAATACTGCATTGATAAAGGTGATGTCTTAAATTTAATATTTATAATTAAGCTTGGTGTGAACAATTGCCAGAATTTTTCACTTCTTTCTGTTCCCAAGATGTTCTTGTTGATTCTCAGTAGATGACTTGATGACTTCTTTTCATAAAAAAAAAATGAGATCATTATTAGAGACTACTATATACACCTGTATGGAAACAAACTTGAAAACCTCAAGGAAATGAAGGTCTTTCTGTCATCACACAACCTGCCTAGGTTGAATCAAGAAGAAATCGAGACCCTAAATAGACCAATAACAATCCTGGAAACTGACTACGTCATAAGATAACTACCTACAAAAAAAAGTCCTGGACCAGATGGATTTCCGGCCAAGCAGGAACTGATACCAAGCCTACTGAAAGTATTCCAGGCAATTGAGAAGGATGGAACTCTCCCCAAATCATTTTGCGAAGCTAACATTGCTTTGATACCCAAACCAGGTAAAGATCCAACAAAGAAAGAGAACTGTAGACCAATATCCTTGATTAACATAGATGCTAAAATTCTCAACAAGATCCTAGCAAATTGGATTAAACAACACATATCAAAAATCATCTACCACGACCAAGTAGGCTTTATCCCTGGGATGTAGGGCTGGTCCAACATTTGCAAGACCATAAACATAAATATATCAACAGATGTAAAAACAAAAACCACACGATTATATCATTAGATGCAGAAAAAGCTTTTGTTAAAATCTAGCACCCCTTCTTGATAAAAACCCTCGAACATCTAAGTATAGATGGAACATACCTCAATATAGTAAGAGCCATCTACGGGAAACCCACAGCCAACATACTGCTAAACAGACAGAAATTGGAACCATTTCCCCTGAAAACCGGAACAAAACAAGGATGCCCATTCTCAACCCTCCTTTTCAACATAGTTTTGGAAGCCCTAGCTAGAGCAATCAGACAAGAGAAGGAGAACAGGGGTAT
Organism: Tarsius wallacei; assembly: GCA_963574415.1. Taxonomy (NCBI): domain Eukaryota; kingdom Metazoa; phylum Chordata; class Mammalia; order Primates; family Tarsiidae; genus Tarsius; species Tarsius wallacei. The sequence continues at coordinate 543 of CAUYQG010160760.1, read as the reverse complement.
CCAAATAGGAAAAGAGGAAGTCAAGTTATCCCTTTTTGCAGACAACATGATTCTATATCTTGAAAACTCAAGAGAATCTGTCAAAAACCTTCTTGCACTGATAAAGGACTTTGGCAAAGTCTCAGGGTATAAAAATCAATGTGCAAAAGACAGTCGCATTTCTATACACCAAAAAAACCAAACAGAAACCCAAATAAAAAGCACAATCCCATTCACAATAGCCACACACACACAAAAATCAAATACCTTGGCATCTTCCTAAACAGAGATGTGAAAGACCTTTACAATGAAAACTACAAAACACTGCTCAAAGAAATCAAAGACAATACAAACAAATGGAAAAATATTCCATGCTCATGAATTGGAAGAATCAACATTGTTAAGATGTTCATCCTACCCAAGGCAATCTGAAGATTTAATACAATACCCACTAAATTACCAACAGCATTATTCTCAGACCTGGAAATGACAATACAGGAATTCATATGTAAATACAAACGACCACAAATCACCAAAACAATCCTCAGGGAAAGTGGCTCAGCC
>CAUYQG010160758.1:0-24267 GCA_963574415.1 Tarsius wallacei | reverse complement strand
CTCAGCCTTCCAAGTAGCTGGAACTACAGGCGCGCGCTACCATGCCCGGCTGATTTTTTGATTTATTGTAGAGATGAGGTCTTGCTTGTCCAGGCGGGTCTCGAACCCGCGGGCTCAGGCAATCCACTCACCTCAACCTCCCAAAGGCGCAGGATTACAGGCTGAGCCACCAAGCCTGGCAGAAATTCTTAATTCTAATGAAATTCTGTATGTCAATACTTTCTTTCATGGATAGTTTTTAGTATTTTGTATCTAAGAAATCTTTGTCCAACCCAAGGTCACAGAGACTTTCTCCTATGTTTTATTCTATTAGTTTAATAATTTTAGGCTTTTCATTTAGTTCTTTGGTCCTTTCTGAGTGAGTTTCTGAATGTAGTAAAAAGGTATAGATTAAAGTTCAGTTATTTTTCTGTGGCTATGCAGTTGTTCAATTACCGTTTGTTGAAAAGACTATTCTTTCTCTACCGCATCGCCCTTGTCAAAAATTAGTTGTCCCGGTGCAGTAACCCTATTCAGTTCCACTGACCTACAGTAATACCCCCTTATCTGTAAGGGATACTTCCGAGACTTCCAGTGGATGCCTGAAACCACAGGCAGTACCAAACCCTATGTATAGTTGTGTTTTTTTAATCCGATAATTGAGAAAGTTACTAAATGACTAATGGGCAGGTAGTGTACACAGCATAGATACACTGGACAAAGGGATGATTCACATCCGGGCAGGACAGAGTGGTATGATGTGAGACTTCATCACATTACTCAGAACACATAATTTAAAATTTGCAAGTTGTTTTGTTTTATTTTTTGAGTCAGAGTCTCACTCCACTGCCCAGGCTGGAGTGCAGGGTCACAGTCATGGCTCACTGCAACCTTGACCTCCTATGCTTAGGTAATCCTTCAGTCTTAGCCTCCTGAGTAGCTGGGACTACAGGCACATACCACCATGCCCAGCTAATTTTTATTTTTTGTAGAGATGGGGTCTCACTATGTTGTCCAGGCTGGTCTTGAACTCCTGGCCTCAAGTAAACCTCTCGCCTTGGCCTCCCAAATTGTTGAGATTACAGGCAGGAGTCACTGTGCCTGGCCTATATATTTTTAGTTTTGTTGTTGTTGTTGTTTGTTATTGTGCTTTCATATGAGTTTCAGAATAAGCTTGTCAATTTCTACAAAAAGTTTTCTGGGTTTTTTAATTGGCATTGCATTGAATCTGTTAATTAATTTAAGAAAAATAGACATCTTAAATGAGTATTCTAACTCATGAACAAGGTGAATATATTCCATCTTAAAAGTGTTCTTAATTACTGAACAATGTTTTATATATATATCACTGATATCAAAAAAGCTGAAAGGTCTCAAATCAGTAATCTCGGCTTTTACCCTTAGACACAATAAAAAAAGAACAAACATACATATATATACACATATATATGTATGTATATATATACACATATATATGTATGTATATATATATGTTTTACTTCAGTTTATTATAAAGATGTGGGGTACACATCAGGATTAGGTATACAAGTAGTCTATGTGCAGGTGAAGTTTGGGCCTCCAACTGGTCCTCACTTCCCCTGGTTTAGAATTGGGTCTACTTAGTGGTGCTGGTAGTGTCCCACTACTGCCACTCCCTCTCCTGTAGTAATATGCAGAACTGCACATATTTTGCCAGACTTATCTCACAGTGTGTCATAGTTTAATGCTTTTGTAAATGGTATTTTTAAAAATTTCAATTTCTGATGTTTGTTGTCACTCTGCAGAAATACAATTAAGTTTTGTATATTGATCTTGTATCCTGCAACTTTCTTAAGTTCGTTTATTAGATTTCTACATAATCATGTCATTTGTGAGTAAAGACAGTTTGAGTTTTTCTTTCCAGCTGAGTACCTTTTATTTCCTTTTCTTGACTTTTTGCACTATCTAGAATTGCTATTGAAATGTTTAGGAATAAAAATATTCATAATATTCTCTTAATATATCTTTTTAATAACTGTAGAATCTGTAGTGATGTTACCTTTTTCATTCTTAATATTGGCAATTGGTGTCTTCTTTCTTCCCTGATCAGTTTGACTAGAGATTAATCTGTATTATGGATAAGTCACTTGCTTGTGACTTATTTATTTTTCTCTTCTGTTTTCTATTTTATGGATATCTGTACTCTTATATGCTTTCTTCTATTTATTCTGAGCTTTATTTGTTCTTTTTTTATTGTGTCTAAGGGTAAAAGCTGAGATTACTGATTTGAGACCTTTCAGCTTTTCTGATATCAGTGATAAGTCCTCTAAATTTCCTTCTAAGTACTGTTTACCTATGTCCTTTAAAGTTTGATACATTGTGTTTTCATGTTCACTCAAAATATACTTTATCTTTGGAATTATTTTGACTCATGGGTTATTAAGAAGTATGTTATTTAGTTTTTTAAAAAAATATTTTAGAATTTTTCAGAGTTATTTCTGTATTCCACTATGGTCAGAGAACATTCTTTGTGTGGGCTGAAAAACTTTAAACTTATTGAGACTTGTATGGTTCAGGATAGAGTCCATCTTTGTGAATGTTCCTAGTACACTTGAATAAAAAGTGTGTGTTCTCCTGTTTTTGGATAGAATGTTCTATAAATGACACTTAGGGCTAGTTGATTGAGAGTATTGTTCAAATCTTCTATATCATTACTGCTTTTCTACCTAATTGTTTTATCAACTAGTGACAGAGTGGTACTGAAGTCTTCATCTATAATCATATATTTGTGCGTATCTCTTTGAGTTCTGTCAGTTTTGCTTCATACATATTACAAGTATAAACATTTTGATATAGTCCCTTTATCATTATTCTATATCCCTCTTTTATCCCTGCTAATATTCTTTGCTCTGAAATGTACTTTATCTGCTATTAAGATAACCATATCAACTTTCTTTTGATTGGTGTTGGTGTGGTATATTTTTTACATCCTTTTATTTATAACCTATTTGCATCTTTATTTAGAAAGTGGCTCTCTTGTAGCCAGCGAAGACTTAGGACTTGCTTTCTAAACCAATATGTGAATCTCTGCATTTTAATTATGGCTTTTAAATATTTACATTTTGCATGATTATTGATACATTTGTGTTTAAATCTATATGATCTTGCTATTTGTTTTCTATTTGTCCCATCTATTCTTTGTTCCCTTTCCCTTCTTTTTCTGCCTTTTTGATCGAATATATGTATTTTGAGTCAGGGTCTCACTCTGTCACCCAGGCTGCACAATCGTGGCTCACCACAGCCTCAACCTTTTGGACTTAGGCGATCCTTCCACCTCCTCCCGAGTAGCTGGGACTACAGAGGTGCACCACCACACCTGGCTAGAGTTTTGATTTTTTTTGTTGATTTTGTTGAGTTTTTGATTTCTGACTTACATTGCCTGGGCTGGTCTTGAACTCCTAGGTTTAAGCAATCCTCCTGCCTTGACCTCCAAAATTACAAGCCTGAACCACCACACTCAGTCTGATTGACTATATTTTATGATTCCATTTGTTCCTTTTTGTTGTTTTATTAGCAATTACTAATAGTTTTTTGTGTTGTTTTAGTGGTTGCTTTAGCGTTTGTAGTATACATTTTCAACTTACCACAACCTGTCTTCAAGTGACAGTATACCATTTACATATTGCATAAGGGTGTTACAGTCATATATTTCCGTTTTCCTGTCATAGCCTTTTTGCTATTGTTTTCATGCATTTTACTTCTACATGTTATAAACTTCACAATAAATTATTGTGTTTGCTTTTACTGATAAACTGTCTTTTAAGGACAATTAAATAATAAGTGAAAAGTCTTTTGTATATACTCACGTGGTTTTATATTTACCCACATTTGTGCATATTCTTTTGTTTAGATTCAGATTTCTGTTTGGTATTTTCCTTCTGCCTGAAAGACTTAATATTTCTTGTAGTGTAGGTCTGCTTGTGATAAAGTTTTTCAGCTTTTGTTCTTCTGAAAAAAAAGTCTTTATTTCACTTGCTTTCTGAAAGATGTTTTAAGGTGGTATAAAATTCTATGTTGACAGGTTTTGGGGTTTTGTTTTGTTTTTTCTTTAAGTGTTTAGAAATATTGTCTCTAGTTTGCATTGTTTCTAATGAGAAATCTGTTCATCTTTGTTTTTGTTTCTATTACATAGTGTGTCTTTTTTCTCTGACTGTTTTTAAGATTTTATGTCTTTTTCTTGTTTACTAGTATTAAGAAACTCAGTCATGATGTGCTTTGGTGTCATTTTCTTGTGTTTCCTGAGCTTGGGGTTTGTTGAGCTTCTTGGATCTGTGGTATTATAGTTTCATCAAAATTAGATAGTTTTTGCCAATTATTTCATCAAATACTTTTTCTATCTCTCCCATTCTCTCTTCTCCTGTGGGGACTCCAATTTCATGTATGCTTGGACTTAAACTTTTCTCATAGGTCTCTGATACTTGCTTCATTTTTTTTTCCACTCTTTTTTCTCTCTGTGTTTCACATTTGAATAGGTTTTATTGCTGCATTTTCAAGTTTGCTAAGCTTTTTGTCTGCAATGGATAATCTTCCATTAATCTTGCCCAGTGTATTCTGAATCTCAAACATTATAGTTTTAATCATTAGAAGTATTATCTTGTTTTTTTTTTATATATCTTGTCTGTCTCTTCTTAACTTGTTTAATCTTTCTTCTAGCTTCTTGCACATATGGAATTCCGTTATAACAATGTTTAATATCCTTGTGTACTAACGTAATACCCTTATGTTTTATTACTGGATTGCTTTAGATTGCTATTTTTTTCTTTCATTATGGGTTGTATTTTTCTGTTTGCTTGCTTGCCTAATAATTTTTTATTAGATGCCAGACATCGTGAATTTTACCTTATTAGATGCTGGGTATGTTTTTATTTCCTTAAATGTTAATTAATTTTGTTCTGGGATGTTGTTGAGTTACTCAAAAAAGCGTAAAACCTTTTGAATATTGCTTTTTAGCTTCATTGGTGGGACCAAAGCTGCCTAACTAATATGGCTAATTTCTCCCCACCATTTAGGTAAAACCTTTCTGAGTACTTTACCATGTCCCATAAACTATCAGGTTTTTTTCTTCCTCCAGCTGGTGGGAACAGGAATTATTCCTAATTAACCTGTGGGATTGTTTTTGTGCACCCTTTGACTGGCTCTGTCCCTAGCCTCATGTAGTTCTTCACACACACTGGTCAGTGTGCAGCTCAAGTCTTGAGGGGACTTCTTCATACCTTTGAGTTCTTACTCTGTGAAGCACTCTCCTCTGCAACACTCTGCCCTGGGAATTCTAACGTTTGGCGTTTCTGAACTCCCAGATTCGTTTCCTCAAATTACTGAAGTTTCTGGGCTCATCTTAGATCTCCATGCACCCGTGCATTGCAGCATGGGAACTCTCCAAGCAGTAAGCTAGGAAACTTGTAGAAGTCTCCTCATTGTGTTTCACATCTCAGGGGCTGCCTTACCTTTTCTTTGACGTCCAGGGTCTTAGAAACCATTGTTTCATAAATTCTGTCTCACTGTCCAGTTGTTTCAGGAAGGGAAGTAGATCTGCTTCTGTTATTCCCCCTTGGTCCAAAGTGAAAGTTCAAGAGCCAGGGCTTTCTATTTAAAAGAGCCTGAGTTTTTAACTTTCAAGTTTTAAGCCAGGAAAGGTTCAGGGAGTTAAGTATGGATTTGAAAATGTGCTTGATTGTGTGAGTCAGTTTTCCTTTCCTTAATAAATTAAGAATCCCTGTATGGAAGGGAGGAGGATAATTAGAGGAGAGGAAAAGAACGATTTGCTCTAAAAAGATGCCTTGCTCCTTGGCCCTGCCCCTTGGAACTGTCTCCAATTACACAGGGGAAGAGTTCACACTATAGAAACCTTAGCTTTAGGGATCCAAGAGCAGAGCCAGCCTGTGTGTCTTTTCCCGGGTGGAACCCAAGGAAGTGTAAGCCTCATGGATTGCCCCACTGACCAGCCGTGGAGACCACTATGTGGAGTGTTATGGGCTGAATGTTTGGGTCCCCTCAAAATTCATATGTTGAAGCCACAACCCCCAGCGTGACTGTATTTGGAGATGAGGCCTCTCAGGGAGTAATTAAGGTTAAATGAGGTCATAAGGGCGAGACCCTGATCTGATGGATTAGAGTCCTCGTCAGAAGAGACACCAGAGTGCTCTTGTTCTTCTTACCCCTTCTCTTTCTCCCTTCTCCCCTCTTCCTCCCCCCTCCCCTCTTCCTCCCCCCTTCTTCTCCTCCTCCTTCTCCCCTATCTCCCCTCCCCTCCTCACCCCTCCCTCCCCCTCCTCTCCTCTCCTTTTCTGTCTCTCTCTGTCTCCCATATGTCACAGAGGAAAGACCACAGGAAGGAGGATGCAGAGAGAAGCTGAAAGCCAGGAAGAGAGTCCTCACCAGGAACCCAGTTTGCCGACACCTTGATCTGCAACTTCTAGTCTCTACTACTGTGAGAAAAGAAATTGCCACTCAGTCTATGGTATTTTGTTATGGTGCCTAAGCAGACTAAGACAAATATGTAGACAGACCAACTTGAGACTGCTTTGCAGAGTTTTCTCATACCCAGAATGGTAAAGGTAGAAAGTATTTACACACATCCAAGAGAGGTATTGGTGTAGCTGAGAGAAATCCAGACCTGGAGGAGTCTCAGTTTGGGCCAGGCCAGTAACGACCGTGAAGACCATAATTGTGTAGCGTCCTGATAAGATATGATGTCCCTCATGGAATCTAGCAGTGATAACAATTAAAAACTAATTATCCCTTTTCCATGTCTTGTTCCTACAATGTCCACTATAACATAAATGACATACCAGGGACAGGGTGAGAGTTAAGATGAGGAGGGCATGATGGGGAAGCCCTGAATTGACTGGGATTAAGTGTCAGAAATAGGTATTTGAAATAGAAACTAACTTGAGTTTTATGCAAACAGCATCATTCTTTTTTTGTGCCTGAGTTTGTGTCCTAAAATTTTTACCCATTACACATTTACTCTCTGGCTAAGTTCCCACAGTAGGGAAATCACAGGGCTTGTTTGGGTTTGATTGCAGTGACCGACTTGGAGAGGATTGTTGAAATGTATGTCGGAAGACCTTTACAGCATGTATTTTCTCTACCAAATAAAGTAAGTTATAACTGAAAACTATAAGTGATTCTTTCACAGAAATGTGTAAGTGCACCCTTTGTGAAAGTTAATTCCTGCAGGGTAACAAAGTTAGATTGAGAGGGTTCACCTCCCATGTGCCGGTGTTCCAGAGTCTTTAATTCAAATTCAGGCATTGTGTTACAGACCTTTGCATTTTCTTCTAAATAGCAGAAATTATGAATGTGAAATCTGAATAATGAGAATCTTCATATGTTTACTAGTGAATACTGTATCTTTCAAAGTACTCATCTTGAAACGTTATACTCTTATTTCAAAGATGATATGATTGTAGAATTCCTCTGTTGGAATTATTTTCAGAGATTTCAGCATATTCTGCTAAATCTTCACATTAATGACTTATCTTTATTCTTTGAGCAAAGATTTCATTTTTTCTGGTAATAGCCAAAACCATTTAGAGTTATCTAATTAATAAAGAGGGGAGTCAAACTGGGTAATACCATCTGTGGTCAAAAATGAAATGTGACTAAAAAGAAATTAGACTGATTTTTCTTCGTAAATATAAGAAAACTAATAGATTATCTATCTTTCTATTTATCCATATCTGTCTATCATCTATCTACCTACCTACCTACCTATCTATCTAGAGTCTCGCTCTGTTGCCCAGGCTAGAGTGCAGTGGCATGATCACAGCTTACAGCAGCCTCAACCTCCTGGGCTCAGATGATCCTTCCAGTAGTTGGTACTACAGGCATGGGCCACCACACCTGACCAATTTTTTGTAGAGGCGAGATCTCGCTATGTTGCCTAGGCTGGTCTCAAATTCCTGGGCTCAAGCAGTCCTCCTTCCTTGGCCTCACAAAGTGCTGGGGTTACGAGCAGGAGCCACTGAGCCCAGTGGGGGACTAATAAATACTTTAAAAAAGTTTTTTTTTAAATTTTAAAATTTGGAAATCCTCTCTTGAATCAACTGCTCTGGTTAAGGCCTGTGTCCCTCCTCTCATACCATCCTGCATTCATCAGATGCTCTTGAGGCTGCACACAAGAATACGGTTAGAAAACCATTGTTGAAATGATAACAAGTTAGAAATACAAATTTTAAAAATACATCTTAAAAGATACGACATTCTCAGGCAGTTCATTTATAGCCATTTCTAACAGTAGATGACTATTATCAAAGACTTTTCTGAATCAGTAGATGCAGGATACAGGGTGTGACTACAAAGTACTAAATGAGTTGCTCTCTGTCACCACACTAGACAGAGGACTTTCAAGATGGCCGTCCAGAAAGGTGAAATTCGCATACTTTACTTGCTCTCCTGCTACGGCAGTCTGCTGATCCTCGCTGTTCCTCTTTTCATCCGCTTCCATTCCTGTCACTTAACACTAGGCCCAATATTGAACTCTGGGACCTGTATGCACCCTTTTCCCCAAGCACCTATGACAGGGCTTAGCACTGATTCAGTTCTGCTCCTGATCCCACTAACTTAGACAACCCATTGCCCCTGTGACCAAGTCTAGGCCAGGTCAGATGAGGGTCAGTTTTCTGCCCTCCAATTGCAATCTCCTTATGATGTTTGTCTCTGCGTGGACCTCTGGTTTTGTCTGCTTGGCCTCAATTTTTGTAGATTTTAAACTCATTTTGGAACATGAACTCTGATATTGAATTGACCTTCTCCAAAATCTGTAACTCTAACCGATGGTTTCACATTTGTTTTTCCACCATAAAAACCTTTTGATAAAACAAAAATCTTGTAAGGTGAAAATGGAGCTATTATAGCTGGAAAAAGAGTGAGGATTCTCATCTGTACGGCTTCTTGCCTGGTGTAGAGTTAGCACTGAGCAAATGCTAACCATTGAATAATAAGGATAGCAACAACGGTAATGACAACCATTAAAAAACTCAATTCAAGACCAGGAGTAGTGGCTCATGCCTGTAATACCAACACAAGGTAGGAGCATTGCTTGAGCATAAGAGTTGGAGACCAGCCTGGACAACACAGTGAGACCATGTCTCTACAAAAAATAAAAAAATTAGCTGGACATGGTGATGTGCACCTGTAGCCACAGCTACTCGGAAGGCTAAGGCAGAAGGATCGCTTGAGCCCAGGAGTCAAGGCTGTGGTGAACCATGATAGCCCGCTGCACTGGGCAACAGAGATCTCGACTCATGTAAATAAATAAATAAACAAACAAATAAATAGCAAAAAGCTCAATGCAAATGCTATCTTCTTCAAGAAGACGTTCTCAAATTTCCTCTTCTAAACTCTCATAGTATTTTGTTTTGTACCACTGTTGTTAGAAGTTACCATGTTATGGCTTACATTAAAATTATTTTTCTTTTCTGCTAGACTTTAAGTTCCTGAGGAACTATTCCCCAGCTATTTTATCTTTATATTTTTCACAGAATTTCATAGCATGCCTATGACAGACAGATGCTAAGGTGACCCCCAAGGATTCCTGATTTCTGGTATTCATGCCCTAATCCTCACCCCTTGAGTGTGATTTGCTTCTACCAATAGAAAGTGGCAGAGGTGATGGGATGTCACCCCCGTGATAATGGTGCATTTTAAAAGACTTCATTTTGCCACTATGCTGCCTCTAGAGTCTCTCTTTCCATTGCTGACTTTGAAGAGAGAGCTGCCAAGAATCTCACAGCCTCAGGAAAGTGATTTCTCCAAAAGCCTGATGAGCTTGGTGGTAGACCCTTTTTTAGTCAAGTCCTCAGATGAGACCCCAGCCCTGGCCAGTATCTTAATGGCAAGCCTTGAGAACCTACGTAGTGGATCCAGGTAAGCCATGCTCAAACTCTTGACCCAAAGAAAATTTGAGATAATAAATGAAAACTGTTTAAAGCTGCTAAGTTTGTGGCAATGTGTTATGTTGCAAAGAAAACTGATGTAGAACTGATGTAAGATTAGTCTTGGTCTATGAGGATAGGTATCAGATCTATGACATTTAAAAATTATTTGGTAACTAATCTTGAAAGCACTTAAGATACTTCTCAAATTCCATTGAAAACAAAACCAAACATTTGTAAATGGCAAAAACTAACATAAATTTGTTTATTGATGTAAAAAGGCAGATGAGAACCTGGTACAACATTGTAAAAGCCTAGCTCTGCAAAAGTCTGATTTTCCTTAGATGCAAAGAGCTAGCAAATCAGTAAGAGAAAGACTCAATCCATTAGACCACTAGGCAAAATGTATGAAGACAGTTCACCAAAAAGTAACTACAAATGACTCCACAACATATGAAAAGGAGCTCAATCTCAGTTAAACAAAAAGAGGTCAAGATAAAGTTACAATGACATTGTTTTCCACCCATCACATTGGCAAAATTTTTAAAAATGACAGTACACTTCAATAATATACTCCGTAGTTTTGGGGTGGATCGGAGGCACTGTCGTATTGTTATTACCTTCTGTGGAAGGTAATTTGCAATGTTTATTAATATTTATAAAAGCCCACCCTTTGATCCAGCAGTATGCTTTTAAATATTTATTACAGATATGCTTATCTTCTAGTAAATGGTTTATTTATTGCAGTGTTGTTTGTATTAGCTCAAGATTGAAAATAACATACATTTTATTCATTCATTTATTTATATTTATTCATTTATTATGCTCGAGTTGTGCTATACATTGAGGATTTGCTACATAAGTAAATTGCATGCAGGTAAGGTTTGGGCTTCTAGCGAGCCCTTTCTCCTCCTGGTAGTGGACAGGATATCCAACGGGTAGTTGTTTATCTCGTATACTCTGTTTCCCTCCCCCCATTAGCAGTGTCAGTGTCCGTTGTTCCCACCTTTGTGCTCATGTGTCCAGTGTTTAGGACCTGCTTCTGAGGGAGAACACGTGGTATTCAGTTTTTGTTTCTGTGATAGTTCACTTAGAAAGATGATCTCCAGCTGCATCCTTGTTGCTGCAAAGGACATGATTTTGTTCCTTAGGGCTATGTAATATTTCATTGTATATATGTACCACATTTTGTTTATCCAATCCATGTTCATTGGGCATCTGGGTTGGTTCCATGTTCTTACTATCGTGAATAGTGCTGCAATGAACATACATGTGCAGGCGTCTTTTTGGCAGAGTGATTTACGTTCCTCTGGGTATATTCCCAGAAGTGGATTGCTGGATTTTATAGCAGCTCAAGTTTTAGTTCTTTGAGAAAACACCACACTGCTTTCCATAAAGATTGAACTGGCTTACTTTCCCACTAACAGTGTAGAAGTATTTTTTTTTCTCCATAGCCTTTTCTTTATAGCCATACCAACACCTGTTGTTTTTTGACTTTTTAGTGATAGCCATTCTTACTGGTTTTAGGTAGTATCTCATTGTACTTTTGGTGTGCATTTCTCTGATGATTAGTGAAGCTGAGTATTTTTTCATAGCTCTTTGGCTGCTTGTATGTCTTCCTTTGGGAAGTGTCCTTTGCCCACTTTTTAATGGTTATTTGGTTTTTCCCTGTCAATTCATTTGAGTTTCTTGTAGATCCTGGATGTCAGATCTTTGTCTAGTGCATAGCTTACAAATATTTTTTCCCCTTTCCGTGAATTGTCTCTTTACTCTCTTGAAGGTTTCTTTTCCTGTGTAAAAACTTTTTAGTTTGATAAAATCCCACCTGTCAATCTTAGCTTTTGCTGCATTTGCTTTGGAGGACTTGGCAATGAATTCATTGCCTACTCCAATGTCCAAGAAGGTATTCCCTAAGTGTTCTTCTATGATTCTTATAATTCACATTTAAGTTCTTGATCCATTTTGAGTTAATTTTTGTATATAGTAATAGTCAGGGGTCTTGTTTCATTCTTCTGAATGTGGTTAGCCAGTTTTCCCAGCACCATTTGCTAAATATGATTTTCTTTCCCTAAATGTTTGTTTTTTTGTTGACTTTGTCAAAGATGAGTTGGTTGGAGGTCCATGGTTTTACTTCCAGATTCTCTGTCCTGTTCCATTGGTCTATGTGTCTATTTTTGTATCAGTAACGTGTTGTCTTGGTTACTGTAGCCTTGTAGTAAAGTTTGAAGCCTGGAACTGTGATGCCTCCAGCTTTGTTCTTCTTGCTGAGGATTGCTTTAGCTATACAGACTCTCACTCTTTTTTTTCTTTTTTCTTTTTTTGCTTCCATATGAATTTCTGTGTTGTCTTCTCTAAGTCTGTGAAAAATGATGCTGGAAATTTGATAGAGAGTACACTGAATCTGTAGATTGCCTTGGGTAGAATAGATGTCTTGATAGCATTGTTTCTTCCAATCCATGAACATGCAATGTTCTTTTGTTTGTTTGTGTCATCCTTGATTTCTCTGAGCAGTGTGTTTTAGTTCTCATTGTTACGGTCTTCCATATGTTTGGTTAGATGGATGCTGAGGTTTTTAATTTTTTGTGTGGTTATTGTGAAAAGGATTGTGTTTTTTATTTGGTTTTCAGCCTGCTTGTTGTTGGTATGTAGACATGCATCTGTTTTTTGTCCATTGATTTTGTATCCTGAGACTTTACCAAAGCCACTTATCAGTGCAAGGAGGTTTGTCACAGAGTCTTTAGGCTCTTCTAGGTAAAGAATCATATCAGATACAAAAACAGGTGATTTAGCTTTCTCTGTTCCTATTTGGATATCCCAAATTTCTTTCCCTTGCCTGATTGCTTTGGCTAGGACCTCTAGTACTACATTAAATAGGAGGCATAAGAGTGGGCATCCTTGTCTTATTCCAGTTTTTAGGGGAATGCTTTTTGCTTCTGCTTATTAAGTATGATATTGGTTTCAGGTTTTTTTACATGGCTTTTACTGTTTAAAGGAATATTTTTTCAGTGCCTAGGTATTTGTGAGTTTTTATTAAGAAGGGATATTGGATTTTATCAAATGCTTTTTCTGTGTCTAATGAGATAGTCATGTGGTTCTTGGTTTTACACCTGTTTCTGTGATGGATTATGTTTATTGATTTACATATGTTGAACCAGTCTTGCATCCCAGAATGAAGCCCACTAATTGTGATGGATGACCTTTGAAATGTGCTGTTGAATGTAAATTGCTCGACTTTTGTTGAGAATTTTTGAATCCATGTTTATCAGAAAAATTAGCCTGTAGCTTTCTTTCCTTGTTTGTTCTTTGCCAGTTTGGGGTATCAAGATGATACTGGCTTCATAGAAAGAGCTAGGGAGAATTTTTTCCTTTTCTATTACCTAAAATACTCAACAAGATTGGTATCAGTTCTTCCTTGTGTGTCTTGTAGAATTCAGCTGAGAATCCATCTTGCCTTTTTTTTTTTTTTTTTTTTGGTGGGGCAATTTCTTACTACTGAGTTGATTTTTACTGGTTTGTTTAAGGTTTCATTTTCCTCCTGTTTCATGCTTGGGAGGTCATGTGATGACAGAAATTCTTCCAATTCTTCTAGATTTTCTAGTTTATTCACATACAGATGTTTGTCATAATCTCTAATAATCTTTTGTATTTCTTCCGGGTCAGTTGTAGCATTGCCTTTTTCATTTCTAGTTGCATTTATTTGAATGTTCTCTCTCTCTTTCTCATCAATCTAGCCAGGGGTCTGTCAATCACATTTATCCTTTCAAATAACCAATTTTTCATCTTTTTGACCCTTTGTATGATTTTTCATCTCTATTTCATTTAGTTGTGACTTTATTTTCATGATTTCCATTTTTCTACTAATTCTTGAGTTGGATTGCTTTTATCTCTCCAGTTCCCTTATGTGTGATTATTTACTTTAGATCCTTCTATTTTCTTGATATCTGTGTGCAGTGTTATAAACTTTCCTCTCACACTGCTCCCATGATATCTCAGAGCTTTTCATGTGTTGTGCCTTTGTTTTCATTTGTTTCCAGGAATCTTTTTATTTCTGCCTTGATTTCTGTGTTAACCCAAAAGTCAACCAGAAGAATATTGTTTATTTTTTATGTATTGTGTGTCTTGGAGGGTTCTTGTTGGAGACAATGTTTATTTTTATTCCACTGTGGTCTGAGAAGATGCTTGTTATGACTATGATCTTTTGAAATTTGTTCATGTTTGATTTATGTCTGAGTATATGACCGATCTTTGAGTATGTTTCATGTGCTGATGAGAAGAATGTACATTCTGTGGTTGTTGTGTGACATGTTCTGCAGATGTCTTAGGTCCAACAGATCGAGTTCGAGTTAAGGTTCCAGATTTCCTTGACAGTTTTTTGCCTCAAAGATTGGTCTAAGGCTGTTAGTGGGGTATTAAAGACATGGGCTTTGTTCTTATCTCCTTCTTAAGAGCTGTATTATTATCTCAGATGTTATAAATAAATGGGTTATTCCAACTGACTACCAGTCAAGAGGTGGTGCTTGCAGGAGACTGTGGTGGTGGATTGCAGGAGAGCTGTGGGGGTGGCTGTGGGCATTTTTGTTTCCCCAGGGAAGTATGCAGATGATCTAAGTGATGACTGGGGCTATGGAAGCTCCCAAACTTCCTCAGTTGCTGGGCTTTCAAGGGGTGTGCAGGGAGGAAAGCTGGTCAGGGAGGGTTAGGTCAGACTGGACTGCTCTCCAACTCCCCACTTGGCACACATATGGCTACCACAGTGGAAAACAGGTTCCCTGGCCTCAGTGGCCATGCTGCAGGAATGGTGGAGCCATCTCTGGCGTACAAAAGAGTTCACAAGGGGGAGAGGGTTGTCAGGGTGGTAGGTTGTCCCCCCTCCAATCACCCCCCTCTTCCCTTGTCTAAAGCTATCAGTGCTCAGAACACGAAAGTTTCGTTCAGCAGCAAGGTTTTTCCTGTGGGTTGGGTCTGGTTGCTCTGCATTCCACCTCTCCACCTGTATGCATTCAGGGGACTCAGAAGTAGGAACGGGCCCCCTGACTACTGTGGCAGTGCTACAGGAATGGCAGAGCCATCTGTTGCACAGAACAGTTCACATGGGGAGAGAGGGATTACCAGGATGATAGGGTTCCTCCTGGCTCCCCTTCCCTAGTGATTGGCTGTGTTCAGAAGGCAAAAGTTCATTCAGCAACAGAGTCTCCACTGCAGATTGCCCAAATAGGAACTACCAGCAGCAGTGAAATTTACCCTTGGAGCAAGTGAAGGCAGCGGGGGTTCCTGATCTGGGAGCTGGTCTGGGAGCTGGCTGCTGAGCGCAGCCTCCAGAGATCAAGTTCTTCCAGGATGGTTTGGCTGTAGGCGTTCAGAGGTGGAATGGGTTCTCAGCTCCACATGGGCTCTGGCAGTACGCAGTTGTGCCATATGTAGGCTGTTTCCTGTGTGGGACTGGAGTCTTGTGAGGCTCGAGGGACCCTCCCAGTCCTTGACGAGAGAGAATGCTGAGTTCCTAATTTCCCACACTCATCATTTCCCCACATCAAGAGACTGCTCTCTGTTTCTGATGTAACCAGGGTGGGAAGAGGGCCTTTTGGCCCTAAAACAGTCAATCCGTTCTCTCTCCTCCCTGCTTTCTGTGGGTCCCACTGTTCCTCTGTGAGTTGCGGGAATGTCCTTCATTTCAATTTTCTCCAACTGCTAGAGGTCTCTGACTGCTAGGGCTGTCTTCCTCGATCTGCTCTTTGAGAGAGGTGCCTGTCAGCTGCTTCCAGATGGCCATCTTGTCCCTCCCTCACAACCTAAATTTTTATCCGTGAAGGACTAATCCAATGAAATCCAGTAGTCATACAATGGAATGTTCTGCAGTGGTTAAAAAAGAACATATTGATATAGGAGTTTCTCTGAAGCAGGGGTAACATACCCCCAGGCTGCGGACCAGTGCTGGTCCATGGCCTGTTAGGAACCAGGAACCACACAGCAGGAGAGCAGCCAGCAAGCCAGCTCCATCTTCTGTCAGATCAGTGGAGGCATTAGATTCTCACAGGAGCTAGAACCCTACTGTGAACTGCACATGCCAGAGATCTAGGTTGCGAGCTCTTTATGAGAACTTAATGCTTAATGATCTCCTCCCACCACCAATCTGTGGAAAAATTGTCTTCCACAAAACAGGTCCCTGATGCCAAAAAGTCTGGGGAGAGCTGCTCTAAAGTATATTGTTAAATGAAAAAAGCAAGGTTTGGAACATCTCGTATCGTATATTACCATGAATGTTAAAAAAAAAATCCACTTTTGGCTGGGGGCAGTGGCTCATGCCTATAATCCCAGCACTTTGGAAGGCTGAGGAAAGAGGATTACTTGAGCCCAGGAGTTTGAGACAAGCCTGGGCCACACAGCAAGACCTCATCTCTGCAGCAGGGCATGCCTATAATCCCAGCTACTTGGCAGGCTGAGGCAGAAGGATTGCCTGAGCCCAGGAGATCAAGGCTGTGGTGAGCTGTGATTGTGCTACCGCACTGCAGTCTGGGTGACAGAGTGAGACTCCGACTCAAAAGAAAAAAAAATCCACTTTTACATATCTGTCTAACACATAGTGGCAGTGGTTTTTGCCTTTGGGACTGAGTGATTGGGGGACAGAGATGTAGAGAGACTTACTTTTCCTTACACGTCATTTTGTAGTTCTTGAATTTTGTACTGGACCTGATTACCTATTTATAAAAATTTCACTGAAACACATATCAAAATAAAAAACTGTACAAGCATATTTAAAACAGGTTAAAAAATGGATAAAGAATTTAATAAAATATATTACTTCCAAATAATAAATAGCAAGTAAAATGTCCCAAATAGGAAGTTTTTGAATAGTCTACCCAGATTTAGGGGTGAAAGAGATGAATCTTACAAACATCTCATAGATGAAATTTTCACAGTCGTCTATTCCTTCCCAACCAAAACCCCCCAGGGAAATCAGCTGAATACCTTATACTGTAATTTTAGTTTTTCACTTCCTTGTGTAAAAACACCCTAGGAGCTTTGCTGCAAAAAAGGAATTCCCTGGGATTTCAAACCAGCATGGTTTAGAAAAGTCTTAACTTCAAAGGTAGGTTCCCTATGTACCTGTCCATGGGTGGCACCTTTCAAAATGAAATAATTGGAATTCAGTGGAAGTAGCGGCAGCCACACCTGGGGTTTGGTGTTGGAACTGGCAGGAAATGCGGTCTGACACCCAGCAGCACAAGGCTGTTACAGAGAGCATTGTCCATTGAGTGTGTCCTTGATCAATCTGAAATGATTTTAACATTGAATCTAATATGTATATGCTTTGAGACTAAGTATGAGGAATGATCTCACAAAGATCTCACCGGGGGTTGGGGAGACACCCTTCCTGCAGTGCTATAAGGATGGGAACAGTGTCTGCCACTGCCCACTAACCTTCCCTCCAAAAAAAAAAAAATCGTGAGTGGATTGCCTGAGCCCGCGGGTTCGAGACCCGCCCAGGCAACTTGGCAAGCCCTCATCTCTACAATAAATCAAAAACTAGCCGGGCATGGTAGCACGCACCTGTAGTTCCAGCTACTTGGAAGGCTGAGGCGGAAGGATCGCCGGAGCCCAGTAGGTCGAGGCTGCGGGGGCCGGGAGCGGCCACGGCACTCCAGTCTGCACGACGGAGTGAGACTCCAACTAAAAAAAAAAAAAAAAAAATCCCTATGACCACGATGTGGAGAGTGGTGAGTGAGCTTCTTAAAGGATTCCTCTTCTTGCAGAGTTCTCTCCCTTCCATCCTAGCTGTGGGGGTCATGTCAACCTTGTCTACGTGGTGAAACTGAGGGCCTCAACTGCATTGCTTCTCAGTCTACCTACCACTTTAGGCTTCCTTGTTATTTTAGTCCTGATACCTTTTCTGATCTCACGTTATCCCCCTAATAATAATACTAAGGGGTCATTATTATTTCAGGAAGGTTCACACCTTGAATTCTAATTACCTTTGTTAAGAAGAAACATCAGAAAGATCTGTTGACATTCAGTCAAGAGCAAGAATGTTGGAGGATTTGGGGTAGAGGCCGAAGACCCACTTTGCCGTGTCTACTGTTTTACTGTGATGAGCCCTGGCTGAGCATTGACAAATCATCTGCACACGTCAGCTGTCTCAGGGGCTAGAGTTGACCTGGATGCAACAGCTGGCCTGTTTGTGAGGTGCCTGGCACCCTCTGTGACTTAGCGCATTCTTACAGATTAACTCTGTTTTCAACTAATTGACCTTCCTTAAAAATGGCCACAGTTAAATTTCAAGTTCTGGAGGGAAATGGTAACAGAGTTTTATTTCCAGCAAGAGCCAGCACCAGCACTTGAATTTTCAAAAGTTCGCTTCATCTTCTACCCTTTACTAAGTTTTTGCTCAGTTCCTTAGTAAATTTTCTTAGAGGAAATGAAATGGGGGAAGGGGGGAATGAAAGAAACTTGCGTTTGTCAAAACAGTTCTTTTGAAGGACTTTGTCTGCAACTGCTGACTTATAAGAGGTTTGAGCTGAACTCTGGATTTAATTGATTTGAGCTGTGTATTTCCCTGACCTCGGTAAATGACCAAGAATTGATTCTGGGTGGTAACAAAGCTGTATACTATCAACATTTGAGTGTCCCTTGAGGATTAGGCAAGGCATGCTAATACTGAGGTACGAAGCAGATTCCTGTCCTTCTCCTCACGGTGGTAGGCTATGAATGCACACACCGAGTGGGAAGGAGGTTGCAGGGCAGGTCAACCGCCTCACAGTCTCCTCCTCACCCCTGAGGCTTCTGAGTCCCACTGCAACTGCATGGGCAGCCACTAGTTCGCCTGGAATTTGCATCATCAAATTCCAGGATAGACACAGCTTCCGATATTCATGCCAATGTGTGTGAAGCCTCTGCACGGATACCTGGCTTGTCAGTGGTGAGTAATACCACTGAGGACACAGTGCAGACGCTGAATCGATTTTGAGGAAGATGTGTGAGCTGTTGATCAAAGATCCCTTTGCCCTTTGCGGGCCCTCTTTGACCACTTGATTGCCATGAACTATCTCTGGCTTCTTTTCTTTTCTTTTCTTTTCTTTTTTTTTTTGAGTTGGAGTCTCACTCTTGTTGCCCAGTCTGGAGTGCAGTGGCATGCTCAAGGCCACCGCAGGCGCGACCTGCTGGACTCAGGTGGTCCTTCCACCTCAGCCTTCCAAGTAGCTGGAACTACAGATGTACACCACCATGCCCGGCTATCTGGCTTCTTTTCTTTCTTATATCAGGGGCTCGCCTACATCTTTTGCCACTAGGTTATGTTTCCTTGTGCAAAACTACCGTTTTCTAGCAACAGCTTGACTTGTCCTAGAAAAGCATGTTCTGCTTTCCGGTCTCCAAATGGCGGTTTCCTCTGGACACTCCACTATTTCTTTTGTTGATTATTGTAGGCTCCTCCCTCTTTACTTCCTGACTTGTCTTTCTAGTGGAGACCAATATCGAAACATTGGGTTTCTTAAAATCTTTAACCAGCAAGTATTTTTTCTTTTAGCAAATCACAGTCTAGTTCCATGGTTCTAAATGGAATGTAGTCATTCCTTGCCTTCAAAGCGTGCGTGGTCTCAAGCTCTTTATATCTGTGCCTATGGCACCTTCCTACTCCCCAGGACTCCTCCCAACTCCTTCATTTGTCATCTCCACATCTAGAAGGTATAGTGTTCATCATTCTCACTTCTTATAACCTTGAGGAGCTCTCCAGTGAGCAGTATGAGCTCTCCCTAGATCCCTACTTCCTCAGCCCCTCTATAAATGTCCTAAAAACCCAACTAGCATCAAAATTGGCAGCACCTGTGTGTCCTTGCCCCTAAAACCATCTTCAGGAGTGAAGAACTGCACCTTCAGTGCACCTTCGGTTCATTTTACCGCTTCAAACATGGCACCTTTCTTGAGTTCACATTGACACTCCTTATCATGAGCCAGGAATGGAAGGCAGTGGGTTTGTGGAGCCTTCAAGTGGAGAAGAGTGCTGGCTTTTTCCATGTTCATGCAGAACAGGATGAAACTGAAGCGGCTATGTAGATATTTTAGTCCCACTCGAGTTTTTGCTCCATTACACAACAACTTTAGGAAGTCAACATTTCAAATTTGAGAAAGAAGCAGGAATTTTGTCACGTGATGCACGTTGACCACCTTCTGCAGAATGTTTGTTTCAGTTAATTTGTGACGTTTTCTATCTTTCTTTCATTCTCTTGTTTGTTCTTTTATTCTCTCTCTGCTGCCCAGACTGGAGTGCAGTAGCACTATCATAGCTCACCACCACCTCCAACTCCCGGGCTCAAACAATTCCCTTACGTCAGCCTCCTGAATAGCTGGGACTACAAGCATGTGCCACCACACCAGGCTAATTTTTTATTTTATTTTTTTATAGAACATATTCTTTCCTTTGAAAAGGTGCACAGATAACACAGAGAGACTCAGAGCTTTTTCAAAGGTACAAAGATTGGGGCAATGTGAGGGAAGGTACGAAGATGAGAAGTGAAATTTACGCTACACGTTAAAGCTCCAAATAGAAGAGCCATAGATATGTCTTATATAGCAGTGAGTATATGTGTGTAGGTGTGTGTAGGTGGTACATACACATGCATAAACATGCACACACACAGTGTGACTCGTGACTCCAAAGTAATGTAGCAGATTGTCAGACGTGGTTCTTGGAAGCGTTCTTGTTACATTAATATCTTGGCCTCTACGCATGTGAATTTCATGCATCTAAGTATACATGTGCCCACACACATGAGCTCATGATATAAGATCCAAAGTGCTAACTAACATTAGAGATATTGCAGTGAAATGATGAAAAGCGAGCATTGAGGTTTGCGTTGTGTATGTTTACAACAAGATTTGGAATTCAGGGACCTGCTGTTTTCACAGTCGCTGCCGTTCTCTGCACAGCCTGTTTGGAAATGTTACAGTCCCTGAGAGACTGGCTCCCTCATGAATAGGCAATTAGATGCCTCCTCCCTCCAGGCTGCGAGAGATGCTGCTTCCCTCCTGGAATTTTCTCCGCCTTTGGAAAACGTGTGCTTAACTTGAAAATGTAGTTTCCAGTGCTGGTAAGAATATTTTTGTTTTGAATAACAATCACGTTCTTTCCCACAGCGTGAGGTCCTCTGCTGAGTAGCAAGGAGCCCCCCTCGCCCCCTCCCTGGAATCCAGCATCATCTTGCGGCATCAGGCCGCGCCTGCCTCAGAATCTTCTTCATAAACACTGCGCGGCACAACCGTCTCCTGAAGTACATAGTCAACATAATTGTTCTCACATTAAAAAGAAGAGGAAAACAAACAAGGGCGCCGCTCTGCCCAGCCCTCTTCATCGCATTGTGGGGAGCTGCAACGCAGGCTGCCCGGCCCCCGGTTCTCCCTTTCCCAAGCTGGGGAGCCTCCAGAGGGCTGCTGAACCCTTCTAGGTCTCAGTTTCTCCTTCTGAACAGTGGGCTTTGTATGACTGTTGGGTGGATTAAATGAGGTAATCCATACAAATGCTTTGAACACTACCTGGTGCTGTAAGCTCTCAATCACCAATGCTGCCTCTGCTCTTTTGGAAGGTAGATTTCATAGGAAATGGGTCTTCTACCTACACATTCTAACATAAATTTAAGCGTAAACACTTTTTAGAGCATATAGTTTTTTTCTCCAGATTTCGGCCTGACCTCCTTTTTCTAGCCAATGCTTTTTTTTTTTTTTTTTTAAATAAGAATTGAGCCCATTATAAAAATATCCCGTTAGTGTCAGAACCTTAGCCTTCCTTAAAAACCCTTTACCAGCTCCCTATCCTCTATGGGAAAAAAAATCCAAATTCCTTAGTAAGATGTAAAAGACTGCAATATGGCTACCAACAGCATCTCAGTTTCACCCCATGCGACACCCTCCAGATGTATCTTACGTGGCAGCAACACTGAACTGGCCATGGTCCGGCTACGCCGACTGCATTGCTTCATGTCCCTGGGCCTTTGCGAATGCAAATGCACGAAATGCTGCCTGCCCCTCTTGACTTTCTGGGACAGCTCTGCCTGGCTCCACCTCTGCGTGTCTTCTCTTGCGCTCGTGTTCCCCCATGGCCCCCAAGGTATCGCCTCCACCCTCCATGCCTCGTCCGTAGCTTCAGTCTTGTGAATATCACCTGGTGCCGCGATGCATTTGTTTACAAGTATGCCTCCCCCATTGGGTGATGAACTAGGTCTTACTCATTTTTTTATTCTAGCACTGAACACACAGCACAGACCCAGTGATTCAAAAAATTGTTTGTTTACAGTTAAATTGAAATAGGGAGCCAATATGTATATTATTATTATTATTTGATTTGTAGTTTCACCCTTTTGCCCAGGCTAGAGTGCAGCGGCAAAATAAAGACACCGCAGACTTGATCTCTGGGGCTCAGGTGATCCTTTTGCCTCAGCCTTCCAAGTAGCTGGGACTACAGGCATGTGCCATCACACCCGACTAGTTTTTTTATGTTTTGCAGAGACAGGGTCTCACTATGTTGCCCAGGCTGGTCTCAAACTCTTAGGCTCAAGCAATTCTCTTGCCTCGGCTTCCCAAAGTGTTGGGATCACAGGCATGAACCACTGTGCCTGGCCAATATTTATATTATTAAAACTGGCACTGCAGAGTTTTTAAAAAAAAATTTTCTTTATAATAATGAAGTCAGCTATTATATTTAAAATATTTTGCAGAATAAGGCCCATTTATATAAATGAAGAGTGGTTGAGGCAACAGCAAGTCTGGGGTTTTTAGGATTCATTTTGTTTGAGTCAACAAGTTTTGCTCTGAGTGCTAGGATAAATAATGAAGATGAAACAAGATACTTTCTGTTTTCTCCAGGAGCGTTCACTATAGAAGGGGGTAAAACAAATAATCAGAAGTAGAGCAAAATTCATTCCCTTAGAGGTAAACAAAGAGAGCTCTGGAGGTTTGAAGGATAGATCAGCTCAATGCAACTTGGGATAAGGAAGAGGTGTTGGGTGGACGTGACAGTGCTCGAGAGTGACCTTGCTGTGCTAGGCAGAGATAAACAAGCGCATTCCAGGCAGAAAGTACAGTGTGTGTAAAAATCTAGAGCTGACTAACAGGATCTATTTGGAGACCAGCAACCATCTATCGGGCTCCATAGTTTGCTCCGTGTGCAGATGGGGTGGCGGAAAAAGGCTGAAAAGCAAGTTTGTGGACATTTTGCAAAAGGTCCCGAGTCCCAGAATGAGGAAATTTGACTTAAAATTTAGTGAGCATTCGGGAGCAATCAATATTTTTGAGCAATATTTATAGGTTTATATATATTTTTATATTTTTGAGTAATATTTATATAAACAGAAGAATGCATAAGGAAACTTGGATTACCAGCATATATGTACTGCACTGGAGAAGGAGAATTTCACAGTAGGGCTATGAGAGAGGAGACCACTGGAAAAGTGTAAATGGGAAGTGCTAGCAGCCGAATATAGTATCCAAGAGACCTTGTGGAATTGAAACAGAGAACACGGTGGTCATTTTGATGTGAGGATGAGTAAGAAGAAAGAGTCCCATGTGATGCTCAGGTGTAAAGCCCGGTGATAAAGGAAGTCATGGAACCATTAAGAGAATTTAAGAAATCAAGCAGAGGAAGTCATATTGTTAGGAATATTGCAAATTTGGTAGAGACCATGTTGAGTTTATGGGTTTCCAAGTAGATCTGAAACGTAGGAGAGAGGTCAGAGTTAGAGCTGCATACTTCTAACGATCACTGACGTTGGGGAATAGATATTGTATTGAGGAAAGGAAGGACTTTAGCTAAAACCTTACATGACACCTACATTTAAGAAATTAGGCCGGGCTCAATGGCTCAGCCTGTAATCCCAGCACTTCGGGAGGCCGAGGCGAGTGGATTGCCTGAGCCTGCGTTGGAGACCTACCCGGGCAACTTGGCGAGACTTCATCAAAAATCAAATCAAAAATCAAAAATTAGCCGGGCGTGGTAGCGCACGCCTGTAGTTCCAGCTGCTTGGAAGACTGAGATGGAAGGATCGCTGGAGCCCAGCAGGTCGAGGCTGTGGTGGCCGGGAGTGGCCACTGCACTCCAGTCTGGGTGACAGAGTGAGACTCCAACTCAAAAAAAAAGGGCCAATAAAGGAGAACAATGTAGTGATTGAACCAGTATAGATAGTGCAATCTCATGGAATTCTAAGAAAAGGTTTTGAGAAGGAGGAACTATTCCTGGAAAGAAATGTAAGTTCACTCATTACTTGACATAGTATAAACATTTATCTGAACTTCCATAGCTCTTTGGAGCTCATATTTCTTTGTAATGATTTATTTATATATCTGTCTTTCCTACCAGACTAGGAGTTCCTCCAAAGTAGAAACATGTCTT